>JAOVVO010000666.1:0-45315 GCA_028564675.1 Onchocerca lupi | reverse complement strand
AAAAAAAAAAAAAAAAAAAAAAAATAATAATAATAATAATAATAATAATAATAATAATAATAATAATAATAATAATAATTAGTAAAACGAAAAAAAAGATTTTTTCAAAAATTTTTGTAAAACCGAATTTTAAGTATTAATAAATTATTTACTAAAATTTAGTATATATTTCAAACACTATTGTTTTTTTTTTCAACGCAATTTTTCAAAATCTCATTCTATGCTTTTGTTTCACTTCGATTGTTATAAATTCTTTATTTGAAATTGTTGCAAATTTAACAGAACAACCAATTACTTTTGTTGCAATTTAAGAAGGTTTATTTGTATACCTATTTATTTATTGTACTCATTTGTTTATATATTTTTGACATATTTTTAGCATATTCATACCATGAAGTTATATTTATCCGCTATATATTTGTCTTTTTTTTTTTTATATAACTTTATTGAAAAAATCGCAATATTTCTTTATATTTTAGAAATATCTTAGGATAAGCAAACTTTTGACCTTTACGCTATCATTAACGTATCGTAAATTGTGTTTTGTTATGGTAACATAGAGTAATAGCTTCATTAATAACAAGGGTTTTTATCTGAGAGGATTCATTCATTAATTCAGTTCTTTGTTCTGATCGATTAGGGCATTCAATCTTTTGTTCTGATCGATTAGGGCATTCAATCCTTTGTTCTTATTGGTATTCGAAGAGCGGCGCTTTCCAATATTTATAATTCGCAAATAACTTCCTTGCTATGAAAGAAGAAAGTTCAAACTATCGGTTGTACTATCGATACTCCTTAATTCATTGTGTACCATAGTTGTGGCAAATAAAACTTATCATATCAAGGACTTCGTTGCACAACAAAATCATCTGTATTAAATTCCAATTCTCAACAAACAATCTTCCACCTAATTACCTACACGATAAACTTTTTCTTCTTATTCTTCAAATTTATCGGCTTACATTCATCACAAAAATTGTTTTATGATGATAAATCATTTGACATTGATCATATTATTTATTTAGCATAATATTTGATTTTATATTAATTTATTGAGCAATTTGACTAGAGAAAAAAAAAAAGGAAAATTTTTCCCAGTCAAATTGCTTTATGATGTACTAAATCTTGCGATTCTTATCGAGATGCAGATTACATACATCATTGTCAGTATCTGTCGAGAAATTTTGTCTCGTGGCACGTGAAATCTCAAACTTGGGTAATTAAACCGTTTATCATCAGAAAAACTTGATAACACAAGATACACGATGATTACAAACATTGCATCAGTAAAACATGATAATGCGAGATTTCACATGACAATTATAAATATCAATAAAGCATATAAAGCAAATTAATGGTAAAATTACTAATATAATAAAAAGAGTAGTAAGGAAAATTTAAATAACTGGGACGTAGAAAACAGCCACTCGTTGGCATGGATAATTTTGAAAATGATAAAAGAGAGAGGATTGAAAATGCATGTCGCGAAAGTCGCGAAAACTAAAATGAATTTCATACAAGTAAAAATAAGAATACTTTCTATTATTCATGATTCATTAATTATCTCATTTTTATATCTGTCTAAATTTACATTCTTTAGATTATTCCCATGTTTTTTCTGTCTTTATCTTTGCTTATGTTGTAATTGGATCTTAACTTTTTTATCTCAAATTACTTACATTATAAAAATTGTCCTATTTGGATAGTTATCAAATTCAAATTTGAATTTCTTCAGATTGAAATCTTAAACGCCTGCTACATCTGTATCTTGAACATCTGGCAAAATCCTTTTTTTTTATAAGGCATCCTCTGGATATAGGATTCATCTCATCATGCAAAATTTCAACGTTTCTCATGTTGAGAGATGAATCCATTATCTAATTTGTAATCATTTAGCATTATGATTATGCACATCTGTGTGCTAATTATAACAAAAAATTGCATTTTCTCATGCAACAATCTCCTATACAGCATGAGAAAACTGTAATTCATTTTTTTGTATTCTGCTGTTTAATGAAAACCACTCCCACTTCCTGACAAATATAAGCTTGTATATCGCTCACAAATTATCATAATAAAATTTTCTTGTTATCAGCTCGTCCGAAACTTACAATCCATCCTACGCATTACCGCCACAACAAAAAACTTTCACGACAATGCATACCTATGCGCTTTTGTTAGCGCAATACAGCTGGGCTTTTGTTAGCGCAATGCAGCTGGACCTTTTAAATTTATTTTTTTTTTTTTCAAAATCAAAAAAAAAATGAATGCAGCTGCAGATAATGGATTACAACGAAAAAATCACTTTCCGATGTTCAGTTGTTCTGACATTGATCAAAATGTCTCTTATGACTTCATGATTTTCGGGAGCAATGTCGTATCCTCTGACGGCTAGTAAAGCTTCCCCTCGGAGGCAAGAAAGTGAATATTTTTTTTTTTTTTGGAAGATTTTTTGAATGACTGGAATCCGAAGCGTGTGGACTGCAGTCTCAAAGCCACTCCAAAATTGTTTCCATAACCTAAGGTCGCCACTGAATATTGATAGTGATAATTAAGGCTGGTTTACGGTTTGTTGCGCTGTGTGTGGTGTTTGTTGCGTATCTGATAATTTTATTTGGGCTCTGTTGTGCAAATTTTTCGTTGACATGGTAATCCGTAGAACTGATTGTATGTTTCGGACGAACTGGTATCACGAAGTTTTATCTCTCCTTTTGTGAGCGACATACAAGCTTATATTTGTTAAGAAAAGGGAGTGGTTTTCATTAAACACCGGAAACTGTTAAAACTCAATTACAAAATAAGCATCGTCACAAGATCTAATCAGAAGATTAGATGTGAATTTGGACAAAAACGTGAATTTAGATAAGTATTGTAAGCGATCGATAGCAAAGGCATTTCCTATATGACAGGAACACAAAGATATGAGCATAGATAAAAACAGAAAAAACATGGGAATAACCTAAGGAATGTAAATTTAGACAGATATAAAAATGAGATAATTAATGAATCATGAATCATGGAAAGCATTCCCATTTTTTCTTGTATAAAATTTAATTTAGTTTTCGCGACTTTCGCGACAAGCTCTACCTAATTCTTGAAGTAATGCCTCAACATCATCTTGGTGTAATTTTATAACCACAACCGTTTCTCTACCACTATTTAATAAGGTTAAAATACCTTTCTCGTTGATGACCGTCACATATTTTTCTTCCTCTTTTTTCTTCTTCTGCGGGCAGCGAAACTTTCTGGATGAATTCCAACCATTTTTCATTGGTCGATTCAATCATGGCAATGTATAGCTCGAGGAGTTTGATTTTCTGATTGAGACTCTTCTTCTCGTCTCGAATTATTTGGAGAGTTTGTTGTTTGGTAACCGTTCGTCGAGAGGCGTTAAGTTCAATCATTTGACTTCCTCGATGAGGTGTCCCAACTTCTGTTTCGCTGGTTCTAGGTTGACAATTAAGCTGTCCGACATGTTCATGGCTCGTGGTACCAACAATTTGTCAGGAAATTTTGTCTCGTGACACGGCAGAATCTCAAATTTGGGTAGTTAAATCATTTATCATTAGAAAAATTTGATAACGCAAGATACACGACAATTAAAAACATTGCATCAATAAAACATGATAATGCGAGATTTCACATGACAATTACAAATATCGCATCAATGGAGCAAATTTAATGGTAAAATTATTAAAATAATAAAAAGAGGGTAGCGAAGAAATTTCAGAGAATTGAGACGTAGAACAAGCCACTCGTTGGCATGAATAGTTTTAAAATCGTAAATTCGCTTTTGTTAGTGCAATACAGCTGCGCTTGTCAAATTCATTTTGGTATAGATTAAGATAACAAAAAAAAAAAAAAAAAAAAAAAAAAAAAAAAAAAAAAAAAAAAAAAAAACGAAAAAATGAATGAATGAATACACCTGCAAAAATGTCACTCATCATTTGCATTATGAGAAAAAAAAGATCACTTTCCGGTATTTGATTATTCTGACAGTATTCCGTCCTCTAACTTTGATTTCTTTTAATTTCTGAAAGTATAAAAGAAACGCAGGTGCTGCTTTCAAGTTCATCAAGTTTTCAATTGATTTCTTCTTTATATCGAAAAGTAATTTTTTCCTTAGTAAGCATGATGTATTATTGCTTAATTTTTGGAAAAATTCAAGTAATAAAAATCTACAAAAATAATAATAGTTTCATTTCTTTTTTTTTATTAATAAATTGAGCATTAATTTTAAATTCTTTTAATTATTCGAATATTTGCAATTTGTCAATCTTTTTTTGCTTTTCTTTTGCTTGCCTATTTTATTTATGTTATATATTTTAACAATAATTGACAAATTCAGGAATTTTTATCATAAATTTTAACGATTTATCATGATGCTTTCCTGAAATTTGCATTTTGCTAATGAATTAACGCATTAATTACATCAGATTTTTTATTTAATTCTATTAAATTTCTTCCTAAATTTCATCAATTATGTAAACTTTCTTTTTATTGTAATTGTATTGAATTTCTTTTTAAATTATTTCAATAACTGAATTTCAAAATATTGTATAAAAAATTAAATGGAAATTTTTTTAAAATTAGTTGTAGAAAATGATTCCATTGAAAAAATTTCATTTTTTGTTTGCATTGAAGTTGAACAATATTATGTGATCATATAGCACAGTGAAATGACGGAACAACTGGAATATGATCAAATGGAATTCTTTAATTTCTAATCTTTTAACTCCTAAATTTTTCTTAAAAATCAAACCAAAATCGAATTTTACTGTTGATTTCAAGCAAATTTATCGATTATTAAGAATAATTATTAGACTGTTTTGAAAACTTAAAAATTTGAATTACGAAAGTGGAAGCAATAATGAAATTATAATTAAGTGGCTTTATATTTAGCAGATTTGTATTTTAGCTTTTTCTATTATTTCAAAATATTTTTATTATTATAATTCTTGGAGCTGTATTAGTTTCTATGAATTTTAATTTCAAATAACTATTCAATTTTAAATCTAATCTGTCATTGTGAATATCAATAATGGATTAGTTTCTTATTTTCCTCCCTTTTTTTCTATGGCCGATTAATATTTATATTTCCTTTTTTAATTTAAACAGTTACTCAATTCCAAAATCAATCAATCACTGGAGAATATCATTAATGGATTGATTCTTCTTTTTTTCGTTCGATTACTGATATTTCCAAATTTTAAATTTAAATAATTATTCAAATCAGATTTAATCAATCATTATAAGTATTACTAATCGATTTTTTCATTTTTTCTGACTCGACATAACATACAAAATTATTATTGTTATAATTTTATGCTAATGCAAAGAACTACAAGAGTACTTTTGCCATATTATTTTCCTTTGATTCACCAATGTAAATAAAGTAAAATTATTATAGAAGCGAAAGATTAGAAGCGAGAAAGATGGAGGAGGAAATTCCGAATAACAGAAGAAAATAAGCAATCAAGCAAATAATTTGAGAATTTGAGAAACTAAAGGAAAATAGGTGGTTCGTTATCAATGATAACATTATCAGCCAAATAGACCAGACACAGAATGATTTGATAAAGATAGCCTTCTTTCAACGGTTTCAATCATTTCCAATATGATATTATTTCATTAATTTTGAATATGGTTTATTTAATAATTGAATTTTAAAATTTTCTTTTTTCTCTCTAATTTTGACTATTTCAACTATTTCAAATTTCAATATCATTTGAAAATACGATATCATGAAAGTATTTATCATTCATCATACTACTATTGTTATGCTATTATACTAATATATGCTAAATGTAAAACTAATAAAATATTTGTTATTAAAATATTACAAGCAGTACTGTAAAATTCTTCCACGTGAATACGTCAAATGTAAAAATTGGCGTGTATTTGCGTAATTACAATTAATTGCAAGAATCGATACTTATTTGTTTAAGAATTTATGGGATTGTAATTTTTTATTATGAAATACATTTGTTAGTTGTAATTAATATAGCGAAAATTGGTTTATGGAAATCAAAAAATGAAATAATCATAGCATATCTTATTGATAATGATATGAAAGGTTAAAAGTTATTAGTCTTACCATTGAAAACATTATCAGACATCGTAAAATACTTTTACAAGGAATGCAGAAAATTTTTTTATATATTTTTTGTCCATTATCAATAGAATTTACTGATAATAACAATAATATCACCCAGAATATAATCCATAAAAGAACAAAGAAATGTCATATATGATGGCTTCGTCATATGATAATTATCAAAAATTTTAATTAAATTAAATCCGCAAGAATAATTACTTCATCCTATGATAATTATCATCCTATAGCGTAACAATCTAACCAATATTGTTAACGTGCCATCTTATCAATGATCTGATTATGGTGAATATCATACATACATATATGTATATATATATAGAGAGAGAGAGAGAGAAAGAGAAAGAGAAAGAGTATTTTCATTATTATTGCTGCTCATGTATCCATACAGTATCAATAAGTATTAATGGTACTGTATTCATACAGTCGACCATTTATTACGGTAACCTTACAAGTATTAATTTATATCGATCATTTGCTATAATTAAAAATACTAAAATTTATATAACAGGAAGTATTTAAAATATTATAATTCATAGCGTTAAATATAAGTTGAACAAATCAAACATTTAATACAAAAAAAAAAAGAATGGAAATTAAAAATTGTATAATTTTTGATTTTTATTCCTCATTTATAATCATTTTTATTTTGCATCTTTTTTATACAAACCGTATATAATTGAATATTCATTTGATATGAAAGGATACAATTAGTTTTAATTATTCAAATATCTTTTGTTATTTAATTAATCACATATTTTTTAATATAATGTTTTTTTACCATATCATACGTTCAAAAATGGATTAAAATGTGTAAAAAAAAAAAAGACAAAGATAATCGAAAAATGATTTATAGCTGAAAAAAATTTCAGCTATAATAATAGATGAAAAATTAATTTTGAAATGAAAATTTCAACTGTAATCGTTCAATTTTCTTGACACCTTTTCGACAATTAAAAAGAAAAAACAAATTGCTGTTTAAGTGAAACGAAAAATGGCCATCGCTTTGTCGATCGAATCGTTTCTGAATTTGTCATTCCATCAAAACGCTTTCTTCCTTCGTGCATTCTTTGAAATGTATCATTTTTGATTTTTGTTGATTTTTTGCTAAGAATAGAAAAAAAAAATTTTTTTTTTTCTTCTTTTCTTCTTTCCTTTTACTTTTCTTCGTTATCGTTTGTTAAAATAAAAAAAAAAGGAGTGAATGAAAGGAATGATTAGATATCAATTAAACTAATTCAGTCCTTTCATTTTTTTAAAATATGTTATGATACAATAAATTCTGTTGAATCTATATAAATAAAATAAATTAGTAATAATTTAAGATTTTCTTCTTTTTTTTTTTCATTCCAAAAAAAATGAAAGAGAGAGAGAGAAAAAAAAATAGAATTGAAAGAGAGAAAGAGAGAGCGAGAGAGAGAGCCATTTTGAAATATATGCAATGCATTTTTTGAATTTTTTTTTTAAACGTATTGTATATATTTCAAAATGATTCTTTCTTTTTTTCATTTTATTTTCTTATTCCCTCTCTCTCTCACTCTCTCTCTCTTCTCTCCTATTTCTCCCTAGCATAAGTAAATTTTTTATCAAATTATTTTGTTATTTGTTTTTTTAACAAGTTTTTCGTCATTTCTTGTTGAATCAACTTATAAACTTTTCAAAGTTTATAAATTATCATTATTTTCATAAAAAACTTTATTACTCTTTAATTTCATATTTTTATTATTATTAATAAATCGTTTTATTTTCAAATAAAAAATGAGATACTTAATTTTATTAATTTAAATCTTTTTAAAAATTACTCTTCATAATATATTCGTTGCTTTTGTTTTTTTTTCTTTTTCCCGTATCTTTTATTATTATTACTACTACTATTATTATAATCAGTGGATATTATCAATTAATTCATTTCAAATCTTAAATAGAAAAAATTTGATTGAATTATAATTTTAACAAAAATATATGGATATTTAATGCAAATGAATTTTTTGTTAATTAAGATTTATTTGAAAAAAAAAAAAGTAATAATAATGATGACAATAACAAAATAATAATGAAACAAAATGCTAAATATTTATAATTTATTAATTAACGAATAACTTTTTTTTCTGGTTTTATCAATTCTTATTGTTATTAATATTGACGCAGTTGTGTTTTTACTATAACTATAATAATTATTATCACCAAAATTTTCATTATTATCACTAAATTTATCATTGTTATTGCTAAAACCATTATTACTGTTATCATTAGAATTATTATTAATTGTTAATTATCAGTGAAATTTGCCCGATATACATGTATAGTATTTATACATCTAATAATATTTGCTAAAATTTTTTATCTAAAATTTGCTGAGCAATTTTAGTTAATGATTTAAATTCATTTATAATATATAATACTTATTGAAAAGCTATCGATTATATTATATAAATCATTTTGTAAAATTTTTTCCTATTTTTTTAATTTCTATCGATTAATTATTTCAAATTATACTTTTTTTAGTTTTTGTTTCTAAACAACAAAGTCATAAATTGATGTTATTTGCCGAATTTCATAGTAATATGCAATCGTAAAAGTGGTGATTTGTTTTAATTCCAATTTCATTCAATATTATTCATTAAAACCGGTTAGTTTCTCAATATACTAACATTACTGGTAATTTGATTAACTAATTTTATTATCAATTAATTAATCGCTAACAATATTGCATCATTCTAATATCGCTTAAAACATTAAATTTTGAAATTTTAAACTTTGATTATTTTATACTTCTCGTATCATATACTATATCTCATTTTTATTTTCTAAATTTTATCATATACGTAAATTAGATTATTATTTTCAAAAGAAAAAAAAAAGATAAATTAAAATAAGATTAAAAATTTTGATTAAACGATTTAATTTTTAATTAAAAATTCTTTGTCTTTCTTTTTTTTCATTAAATTTTCTTCACACTAAAATTTCTTCTTTTGTATCATTTTTTCCAATCAATATATAATATATTTTGTATTTTGCTACTTGTGAAAATGTCTTTTGAATCATTTTTGATATTAAAAATTGTTGCCATCAAAAAATATTTTTATTTTTTTTATTTACAGAAAAAAAAAGAAGAAAAAATGAATTTTTAAAAAAGTTTAATACAGAATTTAATTTAATTTTTTTAAATTATTTTTTTTAAAGCACTCGAACAGAAATGCTAATATTTAAAATAAAATTTTTACATTCAATCAAGTTTTATAATTTCTTTCGAAAATAAAAATGAATAAAACCATTTTCCTTTTTTTCCATTAGCAATGCAATGAATAAAATTATTAAGACTTCTTTTTTTTTTTTAAATTAACAATTTTTCAGCATTTTTTCCTTTTTTTTTTTTTTTTTTATGGTTGTAATGGCAGGTATAATTATTGAAAAAATAAATTTGAGAAAATTTGTCAGGAAAAAAAACCATTAGCATATTTATTATTACCAATAACTTCTTCATGAAATTCACATGCAATTTTAAAAATAAGAAATTACAAGAAAAAAGCAAAAATTTTTATTCGAATAATTGGTATCCCAGTAATTCATTTTCAATTAATTTAAATTTATTATTTTTTTTTCTTTTCTTTTGTAATTAATTAGTTCTTTTTTTTTATTCAGATTAATGTTCATTTTTTGGTTAAAATATCGCAAAATTCATTCTATGATTTGCGTGATCTTAATCAATATATATTATTCGTTCCCTTTTTGAATGAAAATATTAATCACGTCTTTGCGTGATCTTTCACGTAATCAATATGTTATTCTTTTTTTTTTTTTTTTTTTTGAACGAAAATATCTCGCATTTATCCGAATTTCATTTTTTGTCTTAATTTTTAATTTGAATACTCAGATCGTTGATTATACTAATTTTTAAAAAAATTTAACGCATTATCTTTTGGGGGAATAAAATAATCCGGTATGCTTCATTTAAATGATTTTGAAATTCTCAATAAATTTTAATTCGTCATATTTAAAATTAGATTCAATTACTGCCTTCTAAATTCAATTATTTTCTTGTTTTCCATTTAATGAACAGCATTTTTAATTGCAAATTTTCCATTTTCGAATATTCGAGATAAACATTTATCTCTTGTAAAATTAATTTTTCAACAGTTAAATTCTAGTTTCTAAAAGAATTGCTTTGAAGATTAGATTATTCGATCCATTGATTGGAGTAAAAACATCCATTGTTTAGTTTGATTTGATGAAAAATTAATTTATTTTAATTTATCTTTTAAATTTTATCGATTTAAATTGGATGATTGAAATTGAAATTTTATTGATAATAATTATAATAAAGGAAAAGATCATTTTCTTCATTATTATTATTATTATTATTATAAAAAGGGTATCTTTTATCCGTTTTATTTTTTCCAAAACTAAATTATGTCAGAATTATTTTTCTTGTTTATTTTTTTGAATTAACAAATTATTTTCTTTTCAGTTTTTCATTTCCATATTCTATCGATGTCAATTGTTATATATTTTACGGAGAAAAAAAGTTATTACGTTTACATAGAAAATAATTAAATATTTACATTTTAAAAAATCTAAAATCTAATTTTAACAAGTATAATTTCACGCTTTCCTTCACATATTTGTACATTAATGGTAATCTAAAATTTAATTTTAACAAGTTCAAATTCACATTTTTATTCACGTTTTCGATAATAATGCCCATATATATATGCTTATATATCTCAAAATTAATTTTAAAAATTGAATAAAATTAGTGTTCTTTTTTTAATATGCTTGATTATTTTATATTTTTTTTGGATTAAAAATTATTTCTTTTAATTCGAATTTTATTTCTCTTAGTTTATAAATTTCTCTTCCCACACTTTCAGAACAAAACAAATAAAATAATCAAGCATATTAAAAAGAAAAAAAGAAAGAACATTTATTTTTCCTTAACTTTTAAGCATTTCACGTTAATTTTAATTTATAAATAATATTTTATTTCATGGTGTTCTTTTTTGGTAAATCTGAATTGAAGAGAGAAAAAAACGAAAATAAAGTTTTATAAACATGAATTTGATAAGACAACAATCAATTTCTATCCGCTGATTGGAATGTCTGAAGATGATAATGGCAAAATGTAAATTAGGTTTAAAACTAAAATCATTCTTTCTTTATGACTTATTTTATTTTCAATTTGATTTTTTTTTCCATTTAATCGTATTAGCATAAATTGCTCGTTTTTTTTTTTTTTTTTTTTTTAATTTTTTGTAAAATATCAGATAAATTTTTCATCTCGAGAGTTAAAAACATTTGTTCAGTTTTTCATAACTTCACCTTTTTTCTTGCACAATTTCCAATTTTCAAACAATGAACGTTATGTAAATTATTATCATTATTATTATTGTCACCTTTATCACTATTTTACCACTAATATTGTTATCACTATTATCATATTATTGTCTTATTGTTGACAAAAAAAAAAAAAAAAAAAGAAGATAACAACAAACCATTTATTCCATTTTTTTATACATTTACTTTTTCTGGAACAAATTTTTAATCCTTAAATAAATGAGTGATAAATAAGTTATCATTCTTATTGACAATTTTCACCTTTTTATCATTATTTTTGTTACCATTGTTATCATATTATCACTGTTGATTTTAAAAAAAAAAGCGACGAAACTACAATATATAAATTCTCATTATTACTGTAAAAATATGATGATTCCTACTCTAACAATAATATCATGACTTAATTTTATGAAATATATGTTATATTTATGATTAATTTTTTTAAATTGTAAATAACTTTTTTCTTGGAATAATGTACTTAATATTTGAAATTTAAAATAGAAGCATATCATTGAGGCATATTTATGAAGTATTTTTGAAATATTTATTTTATAAATTCGAATTAATTCAATTAATTAAGCATATCATTCATTTACCTTATTCATTCACTTATAAATATTTTAAATATTCAAGAAAAAAAGAATTTGAATTATAATCAAATTAAAAAATAATCATATTCCAAAAAAAAGCTACAAACAAAAGTGAAATTAAAATAATCAAAAAAGTTGCTAAAAACTTCATTCATACTTGAAACCATTAAAAAAACAAATCACTTACGCTTTAAGTAAAATTTTTACAAAGAGTAGCAATTAAAAGAACATATTATTTTAACCTAAATTATTTACTAAAACACAAAATATAATCGTTCTAATGCATTAAAAGATACTGATTATTATATAAATTAAGAATTTAATTTGAAAATAGAGAAGAAAAAAAAATTCCTCTTCAATAAATATTAAAATTTTTTTTTTCACTAAAATCATTCATTTGAAAAAAATCATTTTATCTTTCATAATTTTAAGATATAATTATTACTAACTAGATCAAGCAGAACAAATTATATTGATGATGTCAAAATTGTTTGTTGATTTAGCAATGTCAGAGAAAAGAGATGTGAATAAAATGAAATTGATAAATGATAAAATGACAAATGATGAATATTAAATTTTAGAAATAAAAGAAAAAAAGGAAATTACCTCTATTTTTATCTTTAACCTATGAAAATATCATTATCAATTCAATGTACCTTTATAATTGTTACAAAATTCATTCAACATTTTCTGCTAATTGGATACCTTTTATTTTTAAAAAAATTCGTCAAAAAGAAATGGAAAAAACTTAAGAAAAAAATTTTATTATTTTATTTTAATATACAATTTAAATTTCTCAATCAAATTTAAATTTGTGATAAATCTTGCTGATAACTATTAACAAATTATTGTTGAAAAGACTGTATTGTTGAAAAGAAAATAATTGTAAATAAACAAAAAAAAAAAAAACTAAGACTTAATTAATTGTAGGAAAATTTAACTTTCGAAATTGATGATTAATTTGCTATTTGACTTTATAAAATTAACGATAGTTAATTTGTGAAAAAATTCAATTTCGATAAATTTATAATTATTACCAAACAAATTTCAAATTTCATCTCAACTATTATTTGATGATTTATCTACAAAAATATGTTAGCAAATAATTTATATTTAAAAAAATAATAAGTAAAATTTAGTCATTAATTATAATAGGAAAATGAATTTTTTGCTAAAAATTACAATTTTTTGTAATTAATTGAACAATTAATATACAAACAATAAAAATGATTAATTTTAGTACCATATATTAATAATAATTATAAAATTTTATAATTTTCATAAATCCTGATAGAAGAAGGAGAGAGAGAGATAGAGAGAAAGAAAAAAAAAGTATAAAAAAATAATGATGCATCGGAAACTGATAAAAACTTGTTTTCGTATTATCATCTTTCCCTGATAACATTTAGATTTTTTTTCTAATTAAAAAAAATTGATTGAATACAAATGATCATAAACAATATCAAATCATGTTTGTCTATTAATCTAATCATCAGCAATTATTGATTTGTTTTAATCAAATTATTCCAATTAATTAATTGTTTTCCTACTCGTTTTTAATTAATTAGTTACATTTTGTTCTTCTCTTCTCTAAACTTGTAATGTCACCGACAGATGTCTAATTTAGGTTTTTCTTTTTTTTTTTCGCTCTTTTTTCTTCTTTATTGATTTTCACCTTCGTAATAGTTTCATCTTGTATATTATATAGGTTGATACTAAAGTTTTACAATGGTAGACGAAAAAAGACGGATGAAATTTGCGAATAAATAAAAAGAAAGGAAAAAAAAAGTTTAGTAACGAAAGAATGCACATTTCTTTTGAAATTTAACAAATTTTCCGATCATTGATATTAATGGTTACTACTTTTTTATCGCTCTATAATTTGTCATTTTTAAATTAAAAATTTTTAAATCTAAAATTTCATCTTACATTTATTTTATTGTATTATTTATTTGCTCGAAAAGAAAAAAAAACCAAGTTAAAATGATATTTGTAGTTTACGTAAATCGTTTTTTTCTTTTTAGTTTTTGTGGGATGTTAAATTATTTTATTGAATTTCTTTCTTCAAATTTCATAGCAAAAAGTTGAAAAAAAATAATAACAATAGTCAAAAAGTCAAAAAAAAAATAAAAATAAATAATTTTGATAAAAAAAATTGTACAAATACGAGAAAAAACGAAAATGTAAATTACTCCACCATATATTACCATTTTTCATAATTAATTTAGATTTGCCACTAATTGTTCACCATTAAAATTCTTCTATACTTACTTAAATTCTAGCGAATTAAATTATAAGTTAACGAAATTCATTTTCAACATAATTATAAATAATTTTTATCATAAAAATAAAAGAAAATTTCACAACAATTACAACAAATTTAAGCATTTTTTATTTCAGTCTAATGATTCCTTTCCGATTAACCAAAATTATAAACAGGAATTCTTTTTTTTTTTTTCAATTATTAACTTTACTTAACTTAAGTTGATTTAATTTAACTTAATAGCTTAATTAATAGCTTAACTTTGTATTTGTTATATTATATGATAGCAATAAATGATAACGATACTAACATTACTACTATTGTTATCATTGTCATTATCATTATCATCATCATGAAATATAGTAATTATAATTTTTGCAATTTTTGTCGGATGAATTAAAGTTTTTTATTAATTTATATGTATATATATATATTTCTTATTATTAATCTACAAAATTTTCGATTTTTAAGTATTTGATACAATTTTTAGCATTAATATTTTGAGTTGCTCTCATTATAATGAATGCAAAAATATAATAAGTAACGTTTTTTTTCCTAATGCATTTTAAAATTAAACTCGTTTTTTTTTTTCTCTAGAAAAATCATTTTTTACTGTCTAAAGAAAACCACTTTTGAATAAGTTTTTTTTTTTCTATTATATAAAAAAAATTTTTATAATAATTTTAGTAATTGTCAGTTGGTGTATTCAGAAAACCTCGAATATTGTGGCAAAATTTTTCGAATAGGACATAGCAAGTTTGATAATGATAACAATTTTCGAACATACAATGTTATTAAACAATTATCATTAATCATTATCATGTTATCAAGCAATCATCATTATTTGTTATCAGTTAAAAGGGATAACCATTTTTTTTTTTGCAGCAGTTCTTATTGATCAGTAGTGAACAACATGACAACAATTTTCGAACATACAATGTTATTAAACAATTATCACTAATTATTATCAATTAAGAATGATAACCACTTTTTTTTTTGCAGTAATTATAATTGGTGCATTATTAATGCATTATTGATATAACGGAGATTTCATTTGCCATGAAACATGCTGAGTTATTTTATAATTAATTGCAGTAATTATCATCACAAAATACAGTAATCCAGACGAAAGTTTAAAAAAAAAAGAAAAAACTTTTTATTTCTTTTGCATATAATAGTGATAAACAATTTAATCATTTACCAGAATTACAGGACAGGCTATCTAATCAGAGTGGAACTTACGATACTTACTCAAGAGGATTTGTTAAGAATATTAGAGGAATCAGAATCTAGTTTATTCAAGTAGTACGAAGACAGAGAATGTGATTATTTAATCTTTTTTTTTCTGGAAATTTATTTTTTTTTTTTTTTAGTTGTGTTGATGAAAGAAGGGATTGTTGTAAAATTGAAATTATTATAAAATTTTCTTTGTAATTGTCGTAAAATTGAAAAATAATTTTAGTATTATAGTAAATTTTCGTGCTAATATACGAAAAGTTTCTTAACGATAGATTTCCTACTTTGTCAAATTATTTACATTCTTTTCTTCTTTTTTTTTTTTTAATTTCTCCCTGAATTACAATTTGTATGAATGTATAAATTTGAAAGATTTTTTCCTCGATAATCTCAATTTAAAAAAAAAAAAATCCGAATTTAAAAGTTAAATTCTGAAACTAATTTTCAAATTGCACGAACGGAAAAAAGAGATTTCTAGTGAAAATTTATTTCTCAACTTACCAAGTTATTTCCATTTTCTCTTCTTTTTTCATAATTTCCACTGAATTATAATTCATTTCGAAAGAAATTCTTAATTTGAAAACTGAATTCTAAAATTAAATTTCGAATTGTATGAATAAAAAAAAGGATTTCAAATAGATTTATTTGTAAATAATAGATTCGAAATACAAGATTTAAATTATAAGTTTAGCAAATAATTTTTATATTACTGCCATTATATATTTTCATTTAAAGTTTTCAAAAAATTTCAATATTATGTCAAATAGTGTAAAGTTATAAAAGGAATAACTAACTTATTAGAATAAAAAATTTTGCTTTATCAAAATCATCTCATCATATTCTCTTATCATTCATTCTCTTATCATATCAAAAATAGCGGACCGAAAATTTATCTCATTCTTTCTTTTTATATTATTATTATCATAGAAAAAAAAATTTCAATCATTCCCATTTTCTTCACATACTTGTTTGTTTATTTTCTTTTTTATGACACTTATTATTTTTCTGTTGAATTGTGAGTTTTAATTGATCTAATAATTTATTAATATGATTAAATAAACCATCTCTTTTTTTTCTTTTTTGCTTTTGATGAAAAAATTGAATAAACCGTATAAAAGTTACACCATCAATTTACTCATTACATGAACTATTTAGAAATAATTGATTAAAATTTGATAATTATGATAAAAATATCAATATTTTCCTTGTTATCAATAACAATCACATAATTTAATACTTATATGTTGTTATAATGGTATTTACATAATTTGCATTTGTCAAAAAATTTTAGCATAGAATAAAAATAAAAAATTTATAAAATAATATATTTGTTGCTTACGAAAATTCGTTTTATTTGGAAAAAAACTAATGTGTTGAAAAAAAAATTAGTTTTGTATTTTACAAGAAAATCAATTTTAAATTTAAATGTAAAATTGCATTCATCGATAGAAGAAATAAATAAAATTACTGATCAAATATTTAAAGACACTGAATAATGACTTTCCGAAATACATTTGCATCATTTATTTTTATTTCTTTATTTTTTTATTTTTGATAAAATTGAATAAATATATTGACAATTTCACAATTAATGTATTCCTATGATCAGTCTATTAATGTTTGATACTAGATTTGTGTATTAGAGCATAAGTAATGGAAAATTTTGATGATAATCGATATATATATATGTATGATAGAATAAAGCATATTTCAAACTTTAAATTTCCGAATTTATAAATGTTTAATTTAATAGAGAATGTTTAGATCAAATTTTTATCAAAAAAATACTTAAAAAAAATTTTCTTTTACTTATAAAAGAGTAATCTCTTTGAATCTCTATATAAATTAATATTCGAAAGAATTTCTCATTAATTATTTACATATTTACTATATTGCATATTTCTAACAGTAGCTAGCCATCTAATTAATTATTCGATTAATCATGTTCTTCGGTTTTACCAATCATTTTGTTTATTTATATGTAAGCTTTACCACTACAATATTATTACTAATAACTAATTAATCATTTGCTTTTATTATTTCAAAAATATTATTCATTTGTAAAACAATAATTTTCAATTCATAATCGGCAAACATTCAGAAAATTTAATTTCATAATTTTCTATTCTACTAAGTATATTTCAAAAATTTTGTTCCACTTAATAAACAATTAAGGAAAAAAAGATCTTCTTTTCCAAATCTTTTTTGAACAAATTATGAATTATTCGTTATCATGTCAATCATTACCATCATTATTATCATATTAATTACTAGCATCATTAATATTATTACCAATTTAAATAGTATACAATCACAGTTGTAAATTTGCTACGATTCATTTTACAATAATTAACATTACCTTGTGAAAAATCACAAATTGAAATCATAAATCAAAAATTAAATTATCTTTATCATAATGTTAATCGTCATTTCATCATTATCATAATATTATTATCATTCCAATCATTACCGTATTATTATTCATTATCATAATATTATTCATCATTGTTATAGTATTATCATTGATATAAAATATGATTTTCTTTTTCAGTATAATTCATTTAATAAAAATCAATATCTACTGTATAAAAAGGAATGAAAATATTTTCCGGAAAAAAAAGTTGCAAAAAAAAAAAGAAAACAACAAATAATATGCTGAATTATATATACTTGTATTTTTTGTTGCATTTAACAATTCATGCTGAATTATACAAACGATTTGTCTTGAGTAATATTAAATTTAAAAAATTTTTTTTTTTTTTACAGCGAAAACAATTTTTAATAACCTTTTTTAACCTTATTTCAATAATTTAGCTTTTCAAAATATTCATATCGAATGTGTGCACAATGATTTGTTTGGGATAATATAAAATTTTTAAAGAAAAAAACTCTTTTCTCCATTCTTTCTCAAAATCCTGAAAACATTTGTTCATTTCTTGACCTTTTTCACCTTATTCAAACCATTTATTTATCCAAGAAGTATTCGTACTCAGTTTTACTTAACAATTTGTTTGGAATAATATCAAATTTAAGAGAAAAAAACTTTTGATTCCCGTTCTTTTAATAATGAAAGCAATTTTTGTTACCTTATTACTTATTCTTTTATTTCCCTTTTTTTCCCTTTTTTCATGCTGAGAAAAATCATTGGTTATTGTTGATATTGTTAGCCAAATATATTATGATCATTTTACACCTTATAAAATTCAATTAAATGAATCGTAAGACAACAAACATCTATTATTATTATTGTTATAATATAAATATTTAGTCAATTTCAATTCAATTATAGAAATGTTTGAGATAATATCAGAAAAAAAAAAACTTTTTCCACTTTCATAATAAAAGTAATTTTTATTGCCTTTTTACTTCCCACCTATGAATAATCATTGATCATTGTTTACAAAAATCATTTCATTGTATTTCAAATGAACAAAAAAAAAAAAAAAAAAAAAAAAAAAAAAAAGAACGGAAAGAGATCAGAATGAAAAATGATCAAATATTATTTGAAATTGTAAACGAGAAAATTTCTCGACAAATTATTAAAACGTATATATAAATGAAAGGTTAAATAGGAAATGATTATGTGTAATTGAAAAATTGAAAACTTTTATTTTCTTATTTGATTGGAAAAAAAGTAAAATTTAAAAAAAAAAAAATTGATTCATCCATTTCACTCTTCTTTTTTTTTAAAACTACCTTTTTCCTTTATCTACTTTTTCGTTTTTTTTTTTCTTTTATTTTTAATGTTTCGTCTATAAAATATTGTGTTTATACTAAAATGGTTTGTCTTTTTTCTTTCTTTCCATTTTTTTTTTTAACATCTTAAATATAATAACTTTTAAAAAGACGGAAAAAAATCCAATTTTTTTCAAAAAATTTTAATTTTCTTCTTTTTTCTTTTCTTCTGCTTTTCCACTCCTTTTTATTTTCGTATTTTCATTTCTTTCAAACTTTCTTGTTATGTATTAATAGCAAAATTTTAAATATTTAGCGAAGTTTTTTAAGATATAAATAATTTAAATCAAACTAATTAATTACTGATATGCGTTTTAGTAATGATTACTCATGATTTTAGGAAGTTATTATCAAAGTAAAACATGAAATGAATAAATAACTGTAGTACGTAATGAAGTTGCTATATTCGGTAAAACAAATGATTAGAGAAAATCTGGGACGAAATGTTTTCAACCTATTTTTTAGTGTAGGAAAGGAATAATTTAAAATAGATTAATTGATTAATTATTGATATCTATTTTATTAACAATTACACATAATTAGCATATTTTTATCAAATTATATTCGAAAATATATAAAACTATATGATTTTTGAGATGCTTGTCTTTTAACTTTTATTTTTATTTACTTTTATTTTTTTTTTTCATTTTTTCGTTGTTTATTTAATCTTAAATATCATTCAAATTATTTTATGAAAAATGACGAATGTAATAATATGTTGATCCATATCAAACATGTAAATACATATACATTAAGACATTTTTACATAAATATCAACAAATACATACAAAAAGAACAAACATTGTTATGTTTCATTTATGATTTCAATAATTTCCTCTTTCAATTTTTTAAAAATCTATGAAAATCTCCTCCATATATAATCATTTAGGTTGATCCATTATTTCACTTTTTTTTTTTGAAATATTTCATCATTTGAGACTATTTAGACTGATCCGTTATTTTAGGCTTTTTTCAAATTTTCCTTTCATACAAGGCATTTCAAGTTAATCCATTATTTCAAGCTTTCTTTTAAAATGTTCCTTTATATAAGTTTATTTTGACTTTTACCCTCTCCATATTATAAATTTATTTCTTTTTGAAATTCGAAAATGGAAATTTCGAGCTTTATTCAATTCATTATTGAAATTTCATGAATTATTATAAACCGTTGGTTAAAAAATTTTATTGCAGAATATTACTTTTTATTATTACTATTATTTAAAGCCTCATCTCATAATTAATTCTGCCATGCTTGTATGTTATTTCAGATTTTACTGAAATAATTATTTAATTTTACATCTAATTTTTAAATTTTGCAATCGATTTAAAAAAAAAAAAAAAAACAAAAACTTCTCAGTAGTTTTACTACAGAATAATAAAACTTCTTAGTGTTTACTTTTTAATAATATAAATAAATGAAAAACTACTAAACTTCCCTTTATAGCATTTTTCTTTAGTTATCTTTTCCTTTATTTCTTAAAAATTAGAAAAATGAAGTGAATATATTCATTGATACTATTTTATTGCAATGTATTGAAAACGTTTATAAACAATTAATCAAACTCGAAATTTTCATAATTTTAATTAAATTTCTAACTTTGCAGAAGACAACTTGAAAACTTTTTTTTTCAGAAGAAAAAAAAGAGACGAAGACAAAAAAAAAGTGAAAGGGAAAAGAATACGCTAAAATAGAAAAAATTGAATTAAAATATTCAACAAAAAAAAGCAAATCAAAATTATCCGATGTCCGTAGCAATTGGTATGGATTGTTTTATAAACATTCGCTAATTATTTATTTAGAGCAATTAAAAAAATATTTTTCTATAGTAATTAAACGATCATTAAACGATCTTTAGCAGTCAAACAATAAATGAATAGAGAGAGAGGAAAAAAGAAAAAGTGGAAGACAGAATGAAAAAAAATAAATAATTCATTTAAAAAAATGACAAAAAAAAAAAAAATAAATGAAAGAAAGATATGAATGTTTTTTTTTTTTTTTAAATAAATTATCAAATATTGTCAGTTTAATTTTATATTTATTAGATTATTAATTTTCAAATTAGGACCAGCTATCGAGAACGAGCAAAAATTGACAGGAAGTTGGAGGGATTTTTATGAAATTGCATCTAATGACGAAACAGTGGGACGTTTTCAGGTATGGATTAAAAATTCTTGTCATCTTAAAATTTTATTTTCATTTTTCATATTCTTTTTATTTTTTAAATTTTTTAAAATTTCGAAATCATACTGGAATAGGCTAGGAAATATAATTTAATTAAAACTTTTTTTGATCTTTCTATTTTTTTCATATTCTTTATCAAATTTTATTTCTTTGATCTATTTAGTAGCTAGACTCTCTGCGTAGCCGATCCAGCTAGTCTACATGGATCCGTTCATTTCCTTTTACCTGTTACACGTGTGACAAGTAAAAAAAAAATAAATTTATCTACATAAAAGCACACGCCTATTCGAATTTAACGTTGTGTCAAAGGCCACAACGAACATTTACATTTTTATTTACATAGATTATTCGTCGGCTATTATCTAGCAGTAATCAGTGTTTGGTTGATCTCATTTTGTTTATCTATTAATCCGACTAGTTTGAAGAGAAACATGTTTGTCCTTACGGCGTTTTGGCGGGAAGCGTGTTTATCCTTATGGTATTTTGGAGGGAAACATGTTTATCCCTGTGGCATTTCGGCGGGAAACTTGTTTATCTTTACTCACAGGTAAAAAAAAAAGTGGGTACATCTTTATAGAATGCTGCATTCGAATAGCGCCTATTCGAGTGCAGTGTAGTGTCAAAATTTCAAAACAATCCATGAAGTGCTTACAACATTGTGTCGAAAGCCACAACGAACATTTACATTTTTATTTATATAGATATTGACTGTTGGAGAGAAAAAAGTGAAAGGAAGGGAAAGACATGATAAATGAAATTTAATTAAATTTTAAATGAAAGAATTTAAAAGAAGAGGCGAATTATTTTTTTATTGTTTGCTTTTTTTTACAAGGTGATTTCATTCAATTGGGATGAGGTACAGAAACCATATACAATTGCAATATGGCTATTACTTGCTGGAATTGCTAAAATGGGTTTGTTTTTTGTTTAAATATATTTTTTATTGGTTAAAATTTTCCCCTCTCACCTCCCACATTTAATTAATTAGTTAAGAACGAAGATATAGAAAGAGAGAGAGAGAGCAGGAAAAAGAAATAAGAAAATTGGCAAAAAAATTGTTCTTTTTTAAACTTCAATTTTGACAAAACTTTTTTCTTGTATGATTATTATTCATTTCTGCTATATGCTATATTGGCATGCAAATATAATACTGATTTGTGTCACTGCAGCGGAAATACGAACTCTGCATTTCGTTAGCAATCTATGATGTATAGTTATCAAATTCGATACTGCATTTCTTTTTTATAATATTAATTAAATTTTGTATTAAACTTTGAAGAAATAATTCGAAAATATTTCTAATTTCATCGCCGAATTTATCGATAATGATAAATTTTGGTTAATTTTGGTTGTTGCAGTATTTTCGCATTGAAAAATTTAAATAATCTGGATTGGTATTTAAAAATTGCAAATTTAAAAATTTTTTTGGATACTGAAATTTTTTTGTTTTTTCAAAAAAATGCAGATAAATGTACCTTCAATTTGATTATAAAAAACCTTTATTCGATTATAGTATTTAAAATATCAAAACGGCTAGCAGAGACATTTCCGGATTCCGCATTATTAATTGTTGTCGGTCTCATATTGGGTGAATTGCTCAAATTATTCAATGTTAATGCTTCAATATTCAATCTTGAAGCAAATATTTTCTTTCTTTACTTACTACCGCCGATTATTTTTGATGCCGGTTAGTTAATTTTTAATTTTTATTAAATTTGAAATTGTTGAAGTTGATATCTATTCATCATTTATCAAGTTCTATCTAAATTTACTATGATTAAAGTTTTAAATTGGCACTTCAAATTATTTGATAATCTAACCATACATTTATATTTGACTAGGATTCATAAAGCTTTGTATTATAATTGTATGGATTAATTTTTATATGTCAAGCTTTCAATTTAGTTGAAATTTTTGTAAGTAAAATTTGATTAAAATTGTTTAATTATAACTTAATCGATTCACTTTGCTTATTCTTAATAATTAATTTAAATAATCTAGTATATGGGACTTATATTTGTATTTGAGTTTTAGGTTATTTTATGCCAAATCGTGCTTTATTTGAAAATTTTGGTTCCATTTTGGTATTTGCCATCGTTGGAACTATATGGAATTGCTTGGCAATCGGTAAATTTTTGTAATAATTTGGATGAAATTTTAGACTTTTTTTGCATATTTCAAATCTTCAAATTTCAATTTATACGAATAAAAGATTTAAAAAGGAAATCCTGTTTAATTTTTGTATTGTTAGTCAATCTAAAGCGAAGCATAAAGTCAAAAACAAACATAGAATAAATGTGATAATAATGAATAAAAATTCTCCGGATAAATTCAAATTGATCAAACTTGATATCGGAAAAAGAACCATAAAACATATCTATTAATCAAGATTTGAAGATTTTGGATAAATTCTATCAATCATATCGAATTAAAAAAAAAAGAATTCCATGAAAATTGATTAATTTTTATCATTTTTACTTCGAAAACTTATTTATTAAACTGTTTATTATTTGAGATATTTTTGAATATATACACAAGCAATTAATGATGAGTAATTGAATAAATAATTGTTATACAATTGTTCTATATTTAATAAGTGATTATTATATACCTAACATTTCGAAAGATTACAAAAAATATCATATAATTTATTATTTAATTCATGTGGAATAGTTATTTGATTATAATAGTGTGGTTTTTTTAGCATTATTTAAGATGAAATGAAAATGATTTAATTATTAAGAATTAAAAGACTTGGGATAAATTATTTCATTTTCATTTATTATCGAATAATTTTACTGGTAAATACATTTTCCTTTATTCATTAATTCATTCCTTTTTAGACCCATCATTATATATCCTTGTCTTATTAAATACTTAATATTACTTGATTATTTGAAATGAAATAAGAATAATTTAATTATTAAAAACTAAAAGATTTAAATGAAATTTTTTTGATCTTCATTCATCAATCGAATAATTTTATTGGTAAATACAATTTTCTTTTTTTCAGTAATTCATTTCTTTTTAGGCTCATCATTATATGGTCTTGGCTTATTAAATGCATTCTCAATTAAATTTTCCATTTTTGAAATTTTCCTTTTTTCGGCTTTAATTAGTGCTGTTGATCCGGTAGCTGTTATAGCAGTTTTTGAAGAAATTAATGTTAATGAAACCCTTTTCATAACTGTTTTCGGTGAAGCATTATTCAACGATGGTATCACTGTGGTAAATTACTATTTTTTAATTAATTACTCAATTAAGCAGTCAATCAATTAACTGCTCAACCATTAATTAATTCAGTTTTGAATGGTTAATCCATAAAATATGGAATTAATCATTCGATTATAATAATGTAACCGAATGTAATTAGTCAGTTATTCAGTTAATCACTTTACTGATTAACTGATTTTTTTTATTAAATACAAGTTTTAATCATTCGATTATAATAATATAATGATTAAAGTAATCAATCAATTAGTCGATTGATCAGTAATTGCTTGATGCATTTTTATTTTTCCACAAATTGATTTTTTTTTTGTCATAAAATATAAATTGATCATTCAATTATGGTAATATTAAACTGCAAATTTACAAAAACTAATACTTGTTTAAAATTTAAGCTGTAAATTAGAACGATTTAAGGTTAAGCCATATAATGACTCATATATATTAGCTTATTTTGGCATTTAATTGATTGTTTTTATCTGCAAATAAATGGAAAAAAAAGGAGAAAAAACAATGAAAACTTTCGATTTTTTTGTTATAATTAAATAAAATTGTTAAATTTTACTAGTATAAAACACAAAATTATTTAACTTTTCACGATGAAAATTATTTGTAATGAAATATATTTATTTGTTATAATTAATTTTATTTAGGTATTATATCAAATGTTTCGTAAATTTGTACTAATTGGACAAGAAAAACTGATACCAATCGATTATTTAGCTGGTGGTATAAGTTTTTTTGTAATTGGTCTTGGCGGTACAGCAATTGGTCTTTTTTATGCTTTTATTGTTAGTTTCATCACTAAGTAAGTTGCTTTGTTTATTTCAATTAAAAATTTTGGAATTGAACAAAAAGGCATCAATGAAATTTGTTTTAAGTCAGAAAGGTAAAATTAAAATTTTTTTTGAATCAAAAACTCATTTTGAAAAAGTTCATACTATTCTTCGTTATCATTATTTTATCGTCTTGAATTTCGATCTGTCTAAAAAGTTTTTAAATTTTTTTAATCTACCAAAGAGAATAAAATTTTTCGCTGTAACGAGTGATTAAATTTTAATAGCAAATTGCCCGAACATTTTAATGAATTTTTGGAAATTTCAATCGTTCAATTTGCATAGTAATAATTTTAAATAAATTTTCGAACTTGACGATTTTCCTTTTTTTCTGGAAAATCTATTATTCTATCGGCATTTTAATTGCAATATATGTTAGGAATAATGAATTTTTACTAAGAACAAATGAAAATTTTGAAAATTTAAAATTTGAAAAACTTAATTTTTGCAGATATACGGATAAGGTTAAAATATTAAATCCAATTTTCATATTTCTTATACCATATATGGCGTATTTAACAGGTGAAATGTTTGGACTTTCATCCATTTTGGCGTAAGTTTTTTATAAAATTTTAACAACATGTGAAAATATGCTTGATAATATAACCAAGTCAACTAATCATAATTATTTGATATGCATTTCATATTTTTCAATTTGTCAAAAATTATTAAAATATTAAAATTCATAAAAAAAGTGTCCTAAAATAATATTATTTTTCAACTTCTACAACCATTATAACATCATTGATTTGAAAAAGAAAAAATTATTTTAAAAAATATGCAATTTATAAAAGTTAAAGATGTAAAAAATTAAACTAGAAAATTTTGTAAAATCAAATTCCAATTTTCAAATGATTTTTTCAATTTTTAAATAATAATTTTAATTGTATTGATCTTTTTTTTTATTATTGTGAATTTTTAGGATTGTTGCCTGTGGTATGACTATGAAGCAATATGTCAAAGGTAATATTACTGCAACAGCTGCGACATCTGTTAAATATTTCATCAAAATGTTAGCACAGATTTGTGAAACGGTAATTTTTATGTTTCTTGGCTTATCAACCATATCAAGCAAGCATCATTGGGATTTACCATTTATCGCACTTACAATCATCTTCTGCTTGATTTATCGTACTATTGGTAAGATTTGTTTTGAAAAAATATATATATATATATATCAATCATTTTTAATTTTTCATTTTGTTATAAAATTTTTAACAAAATTTCTTTACTGTCAAATTTTCGACAGTTTTTTTTCCGTTAAATTTCGATAAATAAATTTTATCATTGAATTTTTGTCAATAAATTTTTTCTGTTAAATTTTCAATAATAATTTTATTTCTGTTGAATATTTGAAAATCATCCCTTATTATTGAATTTTCGATAACATTTTTTAACTATTGAATTTTCGACAGCAATTTTTATCTTTGAATTTTTGCCAACAACTTTTTTCCCACTAAATATTCGATTATCATTTTTATAATCGTTCAATTTACAACGGCAATCTTTACCATTAAGTTTTTGACAACAAATTTTCATTGGAGCATTGCTATCTTATTCATTTGTTTCAGGCTTTCCGAATTAATGAATTCCAATTAAATTAATAATTAGAAAATTTTCTAATCATTCAATAACAAAAATTTGCTAATTTATGAATTTTTATCGAAATGATTAATTTTTTGCATAAATATTTTGAAATGAATAGATTGAAGAAGAATATTTTATAGGAGTAATTATACAATGCTGGATACTGAATCGTTTCCGGAAACAAAGTTTCACGTACGTTGATCAATTCGTTTTATGTTACGGTGGATTACGTGGGGCTATCGCTTTCGGTTTGGTAGTTTCCATGCCGAATCATATTCATGCCAAAAGTATGTTCACAACAGCTTGTATAGCTGTTATCTACTTCACCGTTTTTCTACAGGTTAGTTT
The DNA here is from genome assembly GCA_028564675.1 of Onchocerca lupi. Classification (NCBI taxonomy): domain Eukaryota; kingdom Metazoa; phylum Nematoda; class Chromadorea; order Rhabditida; family Onchocercidae; genus Onchocerca; species Onchocerca lupi. Next base: position 17,858 of record JAOVVO010000666.1, on the reverse strand, counting down.
TGATAGTTCTAATTTTCGCATCCGATTTGTAATTTTGGAATTATATCATTGAAAAAGATGACTTTGCATAAGATGAATGATAATTGATAGTAATTCTTATTTACCTTGATAAAATCTAATGATAATTATCATATCACTGTCTTCTATTTTCATTCAGTAATATCAGATGTACATGAAATGATAAGATGACAAATATCGTTTGGCGTAATTATCATAAGATAAAGAAATCTACCGTATAATACTTTTGAAACATAGCTTTTTTTACATGGATTTTCTAATGCATTTATTAAGAATTATCATTCGAAAGTTTTGCCTATCAGAACTACCAGAGGAGTTTAAAACTCATTGAATAAAAAAGATTACTGAACTTTGTGGAAATAGAAAAGTGAAAGAAATTTTAAATTTCAAAAATTTTTTCAAAATTTGCATAGATTTAGATGAAATTTGCAGGGAATAACAATTCGACCTTTAGTGACATATCTAAATATTGAACGTGAAGCCAAAGAAGGTCCAACGATGATACAAAGTGTTTACATGCGGGTACATTTTAAATAAATATTTTAAATAATATTTAAGCAAAAAAAATTGCAAATTATTGATTGAAAAAAATGACAGAATAAAAACAGATAAAAAAAATACTTTTACATGTATTCAGGATTTAATTATCGTGAGAATATTTTACTTTTTTGGTTAGCAGCCACATACAGATAGTAATTATTAAATGAATAAAATTTTTGATGTAGAATTTATTGATGGGGAATAAATTACGATAGTTGATACTAATAACATTCGAAAATTAGAGTATGAAATGTTCTTGATTGTTGATAGCAGGCATATTTCATGGCGGATTAATTGATGGAGGATAAAAAATAAAATTAAATTGAAAAAATACTGTTCATCGTGTTACCGAAATCAATTTTTAGCGAAAAATTCGTTTCTCCAATTGATAGTAATCGGTACTACCTTACCATATTCCCATAATTTTATGTAAGCTAGATTATAAGATCGGAAGCATTTGCATGTGAATTAATTCCTGATATTTGCTATTGAAGATAAAGCTTGGTAATCGCAAGCAAAGATGAGAATTACATTAAATATGGTAACATTCATTTACAATCATCTTGAATGATGAATAATGTAGGAAATACTGGGGAAAAAAAATATTGCAATAAAATATTTTATCATTTAAACATATTTATGCTACGAATATTTCGGATCTTTTTCGATATTGATACATATTTCTTTTGCAAAATCAAATAAGGTCAGAAATTATACTTTAAATGAATCTATTTATTACGATTGAGTAATAAATGATAGGATGAAAACAGATTTAAACATTTAGGCATAGAAGTTCCAAATTTAACATTTTGATAAATTTAGAACTTGTATATTTTTTTTTTTTTTTTTTTTTGCAAATCAAATAAGATTAGATTATATTTTAAATGAATTATACGGAGAAAAAAAGAAAAAAAAACTATACCAAAATTACTTATACTTAAAAAGTTTTTTAAAAATAATGAAAAATTGTTTGGTTAAAAAAGACTATATGGTGGCATTTCATCCTTTTTTTTACAGATTTAGCGTAATATATTTGACAAAGTGTGAAGAATTTCAAGAATTATTTTTTGTATAATTATTATTGGTTCAATTTTTATTAGTTATTTTTTAAATTCAATATTTGAGATGAAAAAATTGGCAAAGTTTTTTGAATTTGACAATTTTGAGAAGAAAAAAAAATTGTTTTTAATAATTCAAATATTTCCATTTCAAGTATTTCGATTATACAATGGCTGGCGTAGAAGATATTGCCGGACAAAAAGGTTACAATTCAATACGTGACGCGTAAGTTTATCAAATTTTTATTTGCTACTTTTTTAAGTCTAAAATTTTCTATCGGTCGATTAATTTATCACGATTTCCTTTTATTTTATATTTTACAAAACTAATCTTTATTATAAATGTGAAAGTTTTTTATATAATTAGTGAAATTTACCAAATCTTAAAAGTTTGTTTTCTACTGGAGCTTCTTGAAGAATTCAAATTATAATAAACTATGGGAATGTTCATCCTTATATTACGAATATAATTATGGAAATATATTTTTCAAATTTTTTTTAAAATCAATTTGAAACATTAGAAGTTTGCTGATTGTGGAATTTATTATATTATTTGAATCTTTAAAATAAATTAGAATTGGTAATCACAAGTAACGTTTCTTCTCTCTCTTTCTTATTTTTTTTGTTTCGAATCGAATTTAGCTAAAATTACGAAAATTTATTCATTAAGATTTTTTATTTTTTCTTTTTTTTCTTTTTTTTTCTTAAATGAAGAGTCAGAGAAAATTGAAATAAAAACGTATAGTTTTAATATTATCATCAAACGTCTCAATTTTTTCAATTAAATATCTGAGAAAATTATAAGAGAACCAAATATTGTAATAATCAATAAAGCAATTTTAAACTGAACATCAATAATATATGCATTAATTTATTAATTACCATTTCAAAAGAAAAATGTGGAAATTTTGGAAGGAATTAAATTTTCTTTATTTTTAAAAAAAATTTAAGTTGAATCAAAAAAGAATGACAGACGAAACAAAATATCGTTATTTGAAGCGGAAAAAAGGAAAGAAAGGAAAAGTAGCATTAAGATTATTTATCATTTAAAATTTTTAGCTTTGAACGTTTAAATGCGACAATTTTTCGACCATTACTGATGCGAAATCAAAAGCCACATCAATTTGATGCATCCAAAATTATTCGAGCTTATACAAAAATGACATTAAAAGAAGCAATCGAAATGGCCAGTGATATTGGGCCTACGATTAATGTGCCAAAAAAATCGTAAGTTTCACATTTTTTTGACTTTACTTTTTTTGGATTTTTAGAATTAAAATAAATTTTCGAATTAATTGTAAGCTAAATAAGTCTTTCGTTTTTCCTTTGAAATATTAAAATTAGTTATAAAAATTTTATGGTATGAATGATAAATAAATTGAATATTATCAATGCATTATTTATTGTTTTCATTTGATAAATAAAGAAAAACTACATTAAGTCTTCTTTAATATTAAATATCCGATTCTGTAATGATAATCATGGTTTAATAATACCAGAAACAATCGGAATAGATTATTCATTTAACAATGAAGTAATTATTATCATTAATAAATTAAAATTTATCAAAATTTTACGGTAATCATTAATATACTATTAATATTAATATGTGTAATATATACTGCTTGAATTATGTGATAGAAACAAATATTAGCGTACAATTTATATTTATATCATGAAAAAAAAAATATTTAAAAACTATAATTCTAAAGGTTATGCAATATGTCATTTCCTAATAGAGTGATAAAATATTATTTACAGGAAAAGTATATCTGTTCTACCTGATACAGTTACTCCATCATCCTACAATTTGGAATATTTATTTGATGAGAAATCTAACACGGAAAATTCACCGAATTTAAAGACCGAAATTGCAAAAGTAATCAAATATTGATTATTTTATAATTGATGGATTATTAGCAGTTTTATATGCTTAAAATTTCTCAAATTTCTGAAAATATAATTGAATTTTAAAAAACTATTTACTTTTTTTCTTGATTTATCTAAGGAATCTTTAGAATTTTCAAACGATTAAATTTTGAATGCTACATTTCTCACTGACTAAACAATCGTATATGAAAAAAAATCTTATAAATTTGATTTATTTCAATTTATTAATAAGCTTGAATTGTTAACGATTTTTTTTAGTTTCAAAAAAATTTTTTTTTTTTAGTATATGGCATCAAGCGAAAATACGGAAGCTTTATATCGTATGTTCAGTCAATTATTAGATCGTAAACTTCGTGAATTAAAAAAAGATCAAGATACAAGTGAAGATAATGGTGATGATATCAAGGAGGATTATATGGCAGAATTTATTAAACCTGGCACTAGTGTTTCGACAGTTGATCTTGCAGATGTATGTGTGCCATCGTTTCTTTTTTTTTTTTTGATTTTAGTTTTTTCACGAAAGAACAATAAGAAAATTCATTCAGTGAGAAAGTAATGTTAAAAGATGTTAATATCGATCAAATTCATTTCCCAAAATGTTTAATTTTTCAAAAATTCATTCACTAATACTAAAGAATGGCAATATTGATTGATTCCATTTCCAAAAATATTCCATTCTTCAAAAAGTCGCTCGCTGAGATAATAATGCTAAAAAATGGCAATATCGATTGATTGTCATTTTTCAATATCATATATAATTAATTCATCTATCTTTTTAGTTGCGCAAATATGAATCACGTTCGATGGCAAATGTTTTTAGCAGCAGCATAAGAAGACGAAGGCGAGTAGCCAGAAGTCAAAGTATGGGAAATTATATTTGAAAAAATTTCGTTAATATTTCGGATAATTTTTGAATTTCATCATTTATTTAAATTTTCGGTTTTTTTCTTATTTTTTCTTTTTCTTTTTTTTTTTTTTGTTGGCCAACCGTTAATGAGCTTACTTATTTTTCTCTTCACATTTTAATTACACATTTTATTTTTTAGTAAAAGTGATATCATGAATTTGATTATTATTATTATTATTTAATAATAACAATAATATCATTGTTAATGATATTATTGATAAAAAATTTCAATGATTATCAAATTTTTAAGTGAGAGAAATCGATAAATTAGAAACAAATGTGAATTGTAAAATGTAATCGTTATCTTTTTTTGCTGTTTAATATATTTTGATAATTGTACATATTAATTAAAATCAATTTTATTGTTTTCTTGTTAATTTTAATCAGAAAGTATTGTTTTCTTTCTTTTTTTTTTTTTTGTTATTAATCGAACAAAAGGAAGTTTTGTTTTTAATTTCTATACATATTTAATTTTCTATGCTGGGATTTATCGAATAATTGATATAATTGCATAGCTCTTATTGCAAAAAAAGAGTTAATATTTATATATAAGTAGCATATATAATTAACCGAACAACTTCTAAATCTCTTAAAAAATATTTCGAACAAAAGAAATTTGTAGAATTTTTTTTTTTTTTTTAAATTAGAAGATTAAAAATCCACTGAGCTATTTAAAAAAAGAAAGTCCCAACGAGCTTTTTATTTAAACAAATTTATAAATTTGGATAAATTTTAAAAACAAGTTCAAATCAGAAAATTGCACCATCCATTTCTCTCTTGTTATGTAAAGTTTATTAATGTGCAATATGTGTTCCATAATATTCCAAACTTGGAATACCTGAAAATTTTAAACTTGGAAAATTCAGCGATTGAAATGATAAAGGAGTTAATATATTATATATATTTGTACGATGCATAAATCATAATAAATCATACTAAGTGATGAATGTTATGGTATTTTTTGGATAATTGTAATTAACCTTATTAATTACTTCTAATAGCGACGAATATTTATCGTACTTTTTTGAAAATATAATTAAAATTTATTAATTCTAATAATGCTGCTTAAATTGGTGTATCTGATCCATGTAATGAATGTTTTTAATTAGCAAAAACTAATGAGAGTTAAAATTTAATAAAAAAGCACATCCGTATTTTATTCTTTAATTAACTTCTATCAACAATAAAATTGGAAATAAGAAATTAATAGCAGATTTTCGAGCTAAAAGTTTTGATTTGTCTCGAGAAACCAATATACATATATATTATATTTCAACTATTAGATATTTAATTGTTTTGAAATGAAATAGTTTTGAATTTTTAAAATAATCGAGTAATTAGGAAACTGAAATTTTTCTAATATCAGAATAAAACTGCAAAAATTTGAGAAGTCATAAAAATGCGAAATTAATTTTACCATATGTTTAGGCTTACTGAAATGTTCAGATTTTACATGCACCACATTTAACGAGTTTTTTATAAACCATAATGAATTAAATTATTGTAAAACTGTCATGCAATATAAAAACCTTGTTTTGAATATCTTATTTTGTAGTATGTATGGATAATTTTGTTTTTTAAACTAATTCTTATCAGTTTATTTTTTTGTGAAAAAACGAAATTTCGTTTTTTCACAGAAAACTTATCTTTAATATTTCAATGAAATTTTAAGTTAAAATGAGGAAGACAAAAATGAAAAAATTGTTCTGAATAAATCATAAATAAAAATTTTATGTAATTCAAACATTACTATTATGAAAATTAAATACTTTGGCACTTATTTTGATCATTGTGTTTTCCTTCTTCTTTTCGGTAATGTGTTAAAAAATCCGAGAATTTAAGAAATTTTATAAAATTTTATTATGTTATAAAATGACCTGAATATGAAAGGAACAACAATTGCCGATGAAATAAGAAATAACATATGATAGAACATTAGTAGAATATGAGGAAAAAAACGCAAAAAATACGGCAAGAAAATATAAATACGTAAAAATGAGCGGAAAGGAAAACTTAAATATAAAATGAAAAAAAAATGTAAACACATTAAAATAAGCGAAAAAAAAAAAAACATGAACAAAGGATGAAAAATTGTAAAAATGAGCGAAGAGGAAAGTATACATAGATGGAAGATATGTGAACAAGTAAAAATGAGCGGAAAAAGCGTAATATCATAAAATATTGTTTATACAGTTAAGATCGGCACAACGCATATTACATCATCGATTTCATTTGAAGTGATTTTGTCATTGAGCAAAATTGGAAACGCTGTGTCAAAATGAACGACGGACATTTGCGACAAAGAGACAATCCAAGATATGACTTAATCTTAGAAATCAGGAAGGTAATCCATAAATTGCTTGAATGAAACATTTCACTGTACATCATCATGACGTCGATATTCCTCCGACGCAACTATATTCCTCACAAAGCAAAAAACAAGCAAAAAAACTTAAATTACGTGTCTTATCTATTTAAAACACTCACCTATTAGAATGCAACGTTGTATGAAAATTTCAAGTCAGCCGGTGAAGAACTTGAAAACGTTACGTTCAATGCAAAAAGTAGGCGTGTGAATAAATTCTGTGCTTTGATGAAGGCATGATCAATAAATTCTGTACGCTCATGGAGCGCGGTGCGTGGTGGAATCAAATATTCAATCCACTTGCTTGCTTTCAGCTGTCACGGGCGTGATACGTTAAAATAGTATGTATATATAAAAAAGAACGCCTATTTGAATGCAACGTTGAATCAAAATTTGAAAATAATCGGTGAGGAACTTTTGAAGATCTTTTGAAGATCAGACGGAGCATTCACATTTTTATTTATATAGATATGTACGAATAAATTTTTGTTTTATTTTATCATTTTTTCAATTATTTTTTTCACCCAATTTTTTAAATCATGGCGGATTATTCAACTTTTCAATAATCTACTGATAATTCAACTCACCAACTCCTCATCATCTTTACAATGATATTCAGCTTAATCAAATAATCAAATAATTTTCTTTGTTCGAAGCAATTATGCAATTATCTATATAAATAAAAATGTAAATGCTATCTATTAGTATCACATAACTTCGCGAGTCCTCCTCCAATTGCTTTCATATTCTAACAAAACCTTGCATTCGCGTGTTTTTATACAAGCATACTTACTTTTTTTCACGTTTCACGTCTGCGATAACTAAAAGTAAGTGAGAAGGCGAATTTTATTGACTTCTCCTTCCTATAAGGGCTCAAGAAAAACGATAGCTCACAGATTCAAGAGCTTGATGAATCCAGTAGAAAACTGAGAGGCTTAGTCAGGAAGTTGATAGAAAGAATTGAAAATAATAAATAGTAGAGTGGGAGTTTCAGTAGCGTAGTAAACAGAACCCCAGGTCAGATCTACATTTATTGCAATCAGTAGCCCAAGGCTCCCTAGAGTCAATAAACTCTGCCCCCTTTTTTCTCCCATTCTTCTACCTCCCATCTCTCACTCTCTATTGCTATACTTATTACATTAAGTGGATTCATCCAAGCAAAGAAGGAAAAAAGTGATAAAAAGATTTAAATGCTTTCTGATATGGTAGATGAATATAAAAATTTCGGCATTTGTAACGAATCTGAAAAAATAAACTTTAAATATCTGTTAAGTTTTGAATTTGAAATTTTTGCTCTTTAATAAAAATTAGATTAATTTGTTTGAAAAAAGGCAACAATTTAACCTAAAGAAATTTTATTACATTAATTCTAAATTTTTCTTGGATCAAGCTTTTTGCCCGGTAAATCTTCTCCGACTTAATTTTGATTTAGTTTAATTTGATGTAAATTTAATGTTAAGATATTAAATCATAACTTTCTTCATTTTTCCATAGATTAAATATTCAAATTCATCAGAAATATTGATGACTTATAATTTAATATAATTGATAATAATTCCTTCTTTTTTAAATTTTATTCATATTATACTTTTATTTGTTCATTTTTATCTATCTATCTATAACTTTTGCTTATAAATCACGAGTAAAGTTCTCAGTCAGTTGGGAATGCCATCACAGAATCGATCTGCTACTGATTCGTTCGATGTAGAATTGCGTCGCGAACAAAATTACAACACGACTGATCTTTTGTCATATGTGCAATCAAATATTCCTAAGCTAAGCTTGAGCAAAAAGGTATTTACGATCAAGTAATGCTAACTGTCAATAAAGGAGCTGGAGAAATCTTCTTTTTAGATGTTCCAGGAGGAACTGGTAAAACGTTTCTAATTAAATTGATTCTGGCAACAGTTCGATCCCAAAATGGCATAGCCTTAGCTCTTGCATCGTCCGGAATATCTGCAACATTGCTACCAGGTGGGAGAACTGCTCATTCCGCTTTGAAATTGCCGTTGAAAATTCAATTGATTGAAACTCCCACATGCAACATTTCCAAGACATCGGGAATGGGTAAAGTATTGCGAAAATGCAAACTTATCGTTTGGGATGAATGTACAATGGCGCACAAAAAATCGATCGAGGCTCTTGATCGATCATTGCAAGATTTGCGTGGAAATATCAAACCATTTGGGAACGCATTAATATTGTTTGCAGGAGATTTCAGGCAAACATTACCTGTAATTCCTCGATCGACACCAGCGGACGAAATTAATGCTTGCCTGAAATACTCTGCTTTGTGAAGACACGTAAAGACGTTAAAATTAACTACAAATATGCGTGTTCAACTGCAAAACGATCGATCAGCTGGAATATTCTCACATCAATTGCTGGAAATTGGAAACGGAGAGATGCCGGTTGATTTGACCACAGTGCGAATTACATTGCCTCATAACTTCTGCAATTTATTAATCTCAAAAGAAGAGTTGGTTGAAAAAGTATTCCCCAATATTCAAATTGATTATAAGAATCACGATTGGCTGAGTGTACGAGCTATTCTTGCGGCCAAGAACAAAGACGTCGACGAACTTAACAATATTATACAATCTAAAATTCAAAGCGAGATAGTCACATATAAATCCTTCGACACTTTTGTGGAAGTAGATGAAGCGGTTAATTATCCAATAGATTTTTTGAATTCACTCGATCTGCTAGGGATACCACCGCACGTACTGCAGTTGGAAATCGGCGTGCCAATTATCATGTTGCGAAATATCAACCAGCCAAAACTTTGCAAAGCCACGCGGCTTGCAGTAAAAAAATTAATGAGCAATGTCGTAGAACAACAATCTTGACAGGACCTTTCAAAAGTGAATATATCCTTATTCCTATAATTCCAACAGATTTACCACTTCATTTTAAGAGACTGCAATTTCCAATTCGACTGGCGTTTGCATTCACCATCAACAGAACTCAGGATCAGTCATTAGAATTGATTTAGATCTAGAGACCGATTGCTTTTCATTTGAACAGTTATATGTTGCGTATGGACAATTACATGTCGGCAAAACCAGACAATCTCTATATCTACAAAGACAATGAAAAACAAAAAATATTATATATCCAGAAGTATTGTGAAATTAAACATACTAGATGTGGGCGAAAACTAAAAATGACGCCGCGAAAATTATTGTAAACAAGAAGCACTAAAGGTCAAGAGGAGCGACATAGTTTCAAAAGGACGACAAAATTTTTTACCACCAAAACGCTCCAATTTGCAGATAAACGACAAAGACTGACGCAGCAGCAGCAACATTTCGGAGTTCTAAGGATTCCAGCTTGACAGTTCAAAGCGACGCAACAGTAGCAACAATCCGACAATTCACTTGAATGGTATTCTCCATTACCGACAAAGGAGAGAACCCGATGATTAATTTGCCTGGATGTTCTCTTATAATTGTTTGTTACGAAGAAACACTCTTCATCAATCAATAAAACATTTCTCAACAGCATTCATCTCTGTAACACATCTCTTCACAATTTTGCTGACCTAGTCCAATCACAATAGCAAGAATCAATCTCCAATTCAACTAAACTGCAAATTAAATTGTAAAACACCGGTTTTTTTTCTCCCAACACTAGAAACATGCGTTTTCTCTTTTCTTTTTTCTACTTAACCAGACCGAGATACAACAGAGCGTGTATAAAAATATGCGAATATTCGAATGCAAAGTTGTGTCAAAATTCCAGTACAATGGGTAAGGACTTTTCGGTATCTAAGATTTTGAATTAATATAGATAAGGCAAGTGTTTAAGAACTTTTGAGGGTTTAGGATTTTGAACAAATGAACATTGATGTCTTTATTTATATTGATTAGCTGGAGCCGAACACGCGAAGCGTGGCCGACCTTCATAGACTAGCTCGATCGGCCACGGGGAACGTGGCCGGATCCAGCAAGTTAGTGGTATAATTCAAAAAGCAATGAGAGTAAACTAAAAGCAAATACTTATTTTGACGCATTTTGACATTAAAAATTTTCATTATATAATCAAAATGATCTATAAAATGTTCGAATAAGATTTTTCTTGGATGAAATTTTTGACTTTTTCGGTAAAAACTTTTTTGTTTCGCTCCATTTTTTTTTTCAATTGTTTACTCATTAGAAGTAAAAAATTGGAAATAAAAAAAGGCCATAGAAAAGAAAAAAAAAAGGATAAATAAGAACAAAAATCGGTACCAAAATAAATCAATCCCAAGCAAGATGATAAAATAAACAGATCAAATTGTAAATTTAATTGTAAATTTTATTTAATTAAAAATTTAATTAATCGCAAATTTCGGATGAAAAATATGCTAACAACTCTACAGCAATGATTATATCTGTAATAAATGAAAGTGTTATCTATGTAAATAAAAACGTAAATGCTACCTGTTACTAATCATGGATCTCCACGAAATTCTCCACCGATTGTTTTCAAATTTTGACACAACCTTGTACTCTAACAGACTTTCTTAATGAGTAACTATACTTACTTTTTTTCAAGTGTCACTTCCGTAACAACTGAGAATAGATGAGGAGGTGGAGTTTATTGACTCCGCCCACCTTTTTTTTCTGTCAATCTCCTTTATCCTCCCATCTCTCTCTCTCTTCTTCTTGAGTAAAAGATACGGTTAGCAATAATAATAGAAATTAATCAATAATAAAAACTACAATTAATAATAATAATAAAGAATAATGAACAGTAATAAATTATAACAAATAAATAATAAATAATAATGAATGATAATCAAGAATGCTGAATAATAATAAATAATGAACAATACTAATAAATAATTGGCCAATCCTTTATAACCCTCAACTAGGGTCAATGTCGATTACCGTAACGCAACAACAAAGGCGCATCATCATCACTCACTAATAAAGGCGCCCTTTTCTATCATTTTATATGGAAATTGCAACGACAGTGGTTTAATGCACTGACTCGGGTTGTCGTTTTCTCCTTTTTCATTATTTAATAAATTCATCACTAGATTTTTTTTATTGATATTATTGATTTTTTTCTATTCTTGCGCAATGAATAATTACTGATCATTCCTTTATAACCCTCAACTAGGGTCAATGTCGAAGACCCTCACGCGCCAACAAAAACGCATCATCATCACGCACTAACAAAGGAGCCCTTTTCTGTCATTTTAAATAGGGATTTCAATAAGAGCAGGGCAATAAATAATTATTGATCATTTCTCTGTAATAATCAACTAGGGCCAATGTCGAAGACCCTCGCGCGCCAACAAAAACGCATCATCATCACGCACTGACAAAGGGGCCTTTTTCTATCATTTTAAATAGGGATTTCAATAAGAGCAGTTTAATGTTTCGACTCGGGTTTTTTCCCCTTTGGTCATTTTCTCCTTTTTTATTTTATAAATTTATCATTAGATTTGTTTTACTGACATTATGATTTTTTACTGCTGCGTAATAAATAATAATTAATAATAAATAATGACAAATAATGATAAGGAATTTTTTGACTCCGGCCCGTTCCGCGTCTTCATAAGTATTAATAGCGCAAGATCAACTATTGAAAATTAAAATACCGCAAGATAAACTATTGCAGCTTCTAGATGATTATAAGTATTTCTAGAGGATTATATATATATATATATATATAATAAGCATATCTATACAAAAATGATGGCCTATTCGAATACAAGGTTTTGTCAGAATTCGGAAGCAATCGGTTGGAGAACTTCTTATGATTCCAATGGATCCGTCATTTCAATTTAAGAGATTGCAATTCCCAATTTGATAGACGTTTGCATTCACGACCAACAAAGCTCAGAGACAATCCTTACAGTTATGCGGTTTAGATCAATGGGTAAAATTTACGAAAATAGGTAATTCAAAACACAATCTAACAATAGAAGCCAGAGAGATAATCCTTAAATTGCTTGAATGAAACGTTTGATTATTCATTATCCTGACCTCGAAATTCGTGCAATGCAACTACATTCTCCACAAATCAAAAAATAAACGAATCACATTTCTCACAAAGCAAAAAAGAAAAGCTTGAATTGCTCGCCTTGATTATTTAAAAGCATGTGCCCGTGAATGCAATGTGTATAAAAATTTAAAATCAATCGATGAATATTTAAAAACATGCGCGCATTTGACTACAACTTTGTACCAAAAATTTCAAAGCAGTAGGTTAAGGACTTTCTGATATTTAAGATTTTGAACATAGATAATGTGCGTGTTTAAGAAATTACGGAGGTTTAAGATTTTGAACAAACAAACATTGACATTGCTATTTATATAGATTAGCTGGAGCCGGACACGCGAAGCGTGGTCGGCCCCCATAGATAGCTGGATCGGCCATGCAAAGCATGGTCAGACCAGCTAGTAATTAAAAAAATTACAAATCAAAATTAAATTTAATCTTTATAAAAAAAATTCCAAAATCACATTAGAAATATTTGACCCTAATGCATGGTTTTTAACCATTTTAATTGAAAAATGATATTAAAATTTGTCTATTTTTACATCTCAGTCAAAATATGATATGATCTTAATAATAAAATAAAATGTTGCAATAGCAAGAATAGATTGATTTTGACAAAACTTTGTTGATAATTAACGTGAAAATTATCATCTTATCATTCCTAAATTTTTCAACGTAGAATTCATAAATTGCGACCGATGTCGACAGTATTTAAAATGCGTTGTTTTGCGAATGTTCTGAAAATTAATTTAATTTACTTTGTAATATATTATGTTTTATTTGTTTGTTTTTTAAAATTAATTTCGAATAATATTAAAACTTACATGTGGTCGAAATACAATAACATTGATTGTTCTTTTTTTTCCAGCCAATTCAGATTTTTTCTCAATTCTTTTTTCAATTTTTTCCATTTCTTTTTCCATTGCTCGCATATTCTAAATGATCGAACAATGATTCAAATATTCAAATATTTTCAGAATGTTATAACTAATAAAATTAATTTGAATTTTCGGAATACTGCCCTACCAGTCGAAATTATAATTAATCGAGTAATGATAATTCCCGATGGTTCTGGAATGCTATAATTAATTGGATAATTAACAAAATTTTAATTTTTGCTGTAATTAATATCTGATTTAGATTGTCGGAATATGTTATAACTTAACAAGATTAATACGAAATGCCCAAATCAGAAAGCTAACAAATAAGTCTCCGGTTGAATCAGTAGCAATATTATCAGTAGTAGCATTTGTTGCTGTCGAATGATTCTCTTTCATTTTCTTTCTAACCAAAATTCGTAACGATTTTTTTTTGATATTCCGTTTATCAATCGATTCTCTGCATTCATTTTCCCATACTAATTTATTCATATAATCAATTTCGATCAAATCTTCATCCATTTCTTTTACTTCCTGTTAAAATACCAAAGTTATCGATCATATTTATTCATAATTTTCTTAGGTCATAATTATCTATTTTCATCTATCTAAAGATATTTATTGTATTGCAACAAATTAAATATGGTGAAATCAATTCGAATAAATATAAAAAATTGAAAAAGAAGTTGTCCAAAATTCATTAATTGTTTGCGAAAAACTTTTTCAAATTATGAAATTTTAAAGTAAACAATAGTTTTTTATTACTATAGCTTCTTTAGGTCCAAATTATCTGTCGGAAAAGTTGATTTGTAACAAGAACGAATCTCAAACTTGGGTAATTAAATCTTTACTATAAAAAATTAATAACGTGACACGAAATGCAAATTATAAACCAATAATATCAATATAACAAAGTTAATGATGAAAAAGCGGGTTAGACGATATGTAGAGAAATGTAAAAACCCAAGTCAGACCATAACCTCTTCTGTCGAATATTCATATAAAATGATAGAAAAGGGGGAGATTTTGTTAGTGTGTGATGATGGCAGATATTGACCCTTGTATAGAATGATAGAAGAGAGCGCGTGATAGATGATGTGGATACGCCTTTATTAGCGCGTGATCTACAATAGACATTGGGATAGTTAAGGATTACAAACTATCCAAGAAAAAAGAAATGACTCAACATATCTACAAGAATTACAAATCCATCATCTTATGAAGATTTTCTTCGACTTTTCCGACATTATCCATTTTCTCTATACATGCTATTGCTAAAATCACAATGAAATTAACTTGAAATAATTTTAGGGAATTAAGAGAGGAAAAAAGAAAAAAAGAAAATTTAAAAGTATCGATTATTTGTGAGATTGTAAAGCTTTAAATGATAATTAAACTATTTGTGTATTCATCTCATTTGATAAATTTTGCCGTATCAATTGTCTTTCATTCCAATTTTTAATCACTTCTTTCAATTTATTCGATGATTTTAACTTATCCATATGCTCAATTTGTTGCAAACCTTCCTTCATTTCTTCCATGTCCTATGAAATATCAAAGTAATTGATTGATCGTTATTATCATAGCTTTTTTTTAGATCAAAATTATCTATTTTCACTCTATTTAATGGAGTTTGATGTATTATAGCATAATAGAATTAATTTGAATAAAAATTTAGAAAAATTAAAAATGAAAAGGAAGAAATTCAAAATTGTCAATTAGTTACGAAATTTTTGAAAATTTCAAACGAATACTGGCAGAAATCTAACACAAATAAGTTTTGGTGATGAATTGTTAGTAGAAGTTGATGATGAAAATGGAGGATTCATTAGAATGGACCGTATTGCACAAATGTGACTGATGAATGACTAAATCGGAGTAAAAGGGTAAAGGGTAACCATGTGAGGTCAAATCAATACATATATGAGGTCAAATCAATGGATATATGACATTAAAGCAATGCACATTGATGGTATCCATCAACTTAATATGCGACTCAAATTGTTGACCTTCCAAAAAAAAAAAAAAAAAGAAAAAAAAACTTAACAATTAATATACAAATACAATTTTTTATACTCAATATACAAATATACGGCATTATGATGGCATTGAAAAGCAATTTGAAAAGATGCATAACTTTTAAAAAGTAGCCTCATTTCAATTGTTTGTCAATATTAATTATCTTAATGAGCATATCTCACGTTTGATGTTCACATGTGCGCGGGCACATGTGATTAATCATCACGTTTGATGCCCCATTAATATGTATTTCTCTTCCCTGTTTTTTTGTTTTGAGCAATTCCAAGATCAAAACATTGGTAGAAATTAGAATTGTTAGAAACAATTAAGTAATCGAACAACAGATAAAAAGAATTACTTTATTTCTTTCTTTTTTCTCAGATTGATTCAGCACTAACAAATTTTTTTGCCAGATTATTTCAGAATGTATCGATGCTAGAATTTAATGATCGAAAATTTGAAATTGATCCATTGTCAGATATTGTAGCCTGGAAATTTATGCATCGTTAATATGTAAGAAATTGTTCAATCTTTTCGCAAAATTTTAAATGTGATTTCATTTTTTTTTCTTTTTTTTTTTTTTTTTTTGGTATTATTCTATTACAGTTGAATTCATATCCAACATATCTGGAGAATAAATGGGAAAATTAAGTTTATTTAATGGAGAAAAAACGTATTTAGAAGAATAGCTATTGAGAAAAAAAAGTACTTTCCAAATATTTTTTTGAATTTAAAATCTAAAAATTTGAAAAATATATTCAGTAAATGACGATGCACATTTTCTCAAGCATATTTTATCCTAGCATTATTCTTGAGGAAATCCGAATTCAAATTCTTTTTTCAATGCCAAATAATATGAAATTGAAGAAGAGAATATGAAATTTTATGCATTAAAATTGGTATTGTCGCTGAAATGAGCAAGGAAAATCAGAGAAATGTGATTTCTTTGTTTTAAAGGAAATAATTTGTAACCGTTCATGGTTGTAAAGAATTTATTTCTTTGTTTCAAATTAAATGACTCAATGTTATGGCCTTGTTAAGTAGCTTAAGCTTGTTTTATGGCTATGTCAAATGCTTTAACCTTTCTTTTATACTGTTGTAAACCATTCCATAAAAGCGTTGTCATGCGCTAACAAAGAAAAGCTTTTTCGAAGACGTTTCTTTGTGAATCACTCTATCGAAGCGTGCGGTGGGATGTTTCGTCTCTGATATTAAAAGTTTATTCTCAATAGTATCTTTATCCCTTTTTTTCATATTGATAAATCGTCATTTAAATTGTTTTATTAATATAATTGACTTGTAATAGTTGCGTCGTTGTCGTGTTATCTAAATTTTTGTAATAAAAGGTTTAATAACCAAAGTTTGAGATACCGTAAAATATTCGATAACAATACGATAAAAAAAACAAGAACCCTCATTATTGTCACGATTAAGAAGAACGGCGACAGGTATATTTTACTTTAAAAAGCTTGATTTTATGCCTAATTTTTTCTTGTTGATTATTATAATTATTTTATTAGCCGAGCATTCCAATGAAATCTGAAATTTGAAATCACTTCAAATGATTTAAAATGATAGCATGAAGTGAAATGAGATTTTATCGAAAACAAAATAATATATCAAAAATGAACGCACATTGGTAATGTTAATAAAATTTTATGAAAAAACGAATTTACTGCATAACTTTAATAACTATAAATTGAGGAAAGAAAGGGAAAAGTTCAAAAAGAATAAGAAAAAAGGTAAATCATTATTGTGCCATAAAAATTGTATTTACAAACAAGGCGTTATACAACGTCATAATACAATGAACTGATTCTAATACTGTGTCGTAATATCATAAGTTGGAGACTGTAATTACAGTACACTACGTATGCAAATATTGTGCATATATATATCACACTATCATTAATTGTTTTAATTTTACGATTACTGTAGTTGCAACATATTATGCATATAATTATTAAACATATATATGGTGCATCATTAGCTCCAAATTAAATGCTGCACTGTACTACAGATACATTCATACACAGTGATTTTTTTAAGGATTACATTTTAAAAATACTGTAATGTTATTGTGTTCTTCAAAGTAATCATGGCAAAATGGAATTTAAGTAATTAATCTAATATCTGATATACAGCGGTATTCATTTGAAATTATAATTTATTATCTTTGAGCACTT
>JAOVVO010000665.1:0-45408 GCA_028564675.1 Onchocerca lupi | reverse complement strand
CCAACTTTGTAAGCATCGACTTTTGCTCTTTGTTGTACATAAATACAAGCAATGAATAATAATAATTAAAAGCAAAAAAAAAATTAAAATCCGATTCACGAGCCTGATTTATGTCAAAAGTTATTCAAATTTTGAAATTTCCATTGCAGGTAACATTCTGTAAACGAGCAGATTCACTGTATCAACAAGAATGGATGCATGGCCACTGTGAGTTATTGTCGCATATGGTTTGGGTACAACCATACAAACATTTCAATACTGAATACCCACATCCGGTAATTAATCTTGCAATTAATGTCAGATTATTCTTCGAAAAGTATAGAACTTTGCTCCATTCATTCCTGTCGCTTATCAACCCAAGTTGGCGTATTTTATACCAAAGAAAATCAAAATCTGAAATCGTCGATAAGTTTAATCAAAAAACAAAAAAGTACATACATATATATCAAAAATTTTGACTTATTGTTCTTCAAAACATTGAGCATACGAACTTTGAAAATGCATAGTATTTGGAGCCCTTTTTTTGTTCTGATAAAATGAATTCCTTTTTGATCTCTTTATAGCAAATTTATGCTTCCCACCTTTCCAAAAAATGATGAAAACAATGAAGCAATATAAAATTTCAAAAAAAAAAAAAAATACAT
This sequence comes from Onchocerca lupi, assembly GCA_028564675.1. Taxonomy (NCBI): domain Eukaryota; kingdom Metazoa; phylum Nematoda; class Chromadorea; order Rhabditida; family Onchocercidae; genus Onchocerca; species Onchocerca lupi. The sequence goes on along the minus strand of JAOVVO010000665.1, from coordinate 44,764 downwards.
TCTACAGTTTCTAAATATAGATCAATGTATCATCGAACGAATATTTATCTCAAATCATTTCCGAAAATAATTTAAAGCTGTGAAATTTAAAATATAACAAACAATGATAGTATGCTTAAATTTGAAAAAAAAAGTTTAAAAAGCATCAAAAAACTGAATTATCATGAAAAAAGTATAAAGTTGCATCAGGTACCGGGTTGGTGGTTTTTTATGAGCGAAAATGTGGACACGGCTGAGGAAAGCACAGAAATTACAGCAACCGAGGAATTTCCGGTCCCCCAGCCACAAGCTACTGCCCAAGTTCAATTACCACCAAATGAGGACCCCGGAGAAATGATGATGGCTACTATTGCAAGTGAATAATATTTATACAAATAAAAAAGTGTGAAGTAAGACTGATTCATAAAAAAAATTAGAATTTGGAAAATTCATTTTTAATTTGAATTAAAACCAAAATTAAATTAATTTTAAAACTGAAAGCCAAAAAAGAGTAGCCAAAGAAGCTATAGAATTAAACAGGCAAATATGAAATAAAAAATAATCGGCATTAGCATGACTGATGATGTCTACCGAAATCATGAAAACACATCATCTTAACAAAATTAATTGTGAATTATCTTTACAGCAACTGATAAGTTACATATCGCTTCGAAAACTTATTAATAATCGATAATCCATTAACTAGGGAATATCATCGTATAACAAGACATTTCTTGATGTGTTTCTTGCACAGGATTTTTCGAGCGAATGATTGATGATCAGCTGAACACAGAATTTGATGGTAGTGCGCCGACTAATTTGGCAGTACTTGGAAACCTTAGCAACAATGTAGTGACACCCAATACTGCAAGTCAATTGGCAACATCATCTAATGAAATTGGTATTTTGTAATAATTTCGGAGATGGTATGGAGATTCGTTGTCATCATCATAGTTCTGGTAATTTGTTCCATTTCTAGATAATCATTCTGAACGCACCACCGATCGATCGCGCCGAAGTTACGTGATAATATCAAGAAGAGGAAGAGGAAATTTAAATCAGTCTCGCAGAATATCCTCACAAGCAAGTGCTCAATCCATCCCAATAACTCAACCAGTTCCGCCTACAGAATTACATCAAGAAGCATCTGTGTAAGTCTTAACTGAAATTATGGAATTTCCCTCGACATAATTTTAAGCTAACTTATTATCAAAATTTAGTAAGTTTAATTCTTGCAATTTTCTTTAGAAAATCCTGGACACTATTGGATAGCGGTCACCAAGCAGATTCATTTGCAGCTTGATTTACAGGATAGACTTTCAGAACTGCGGAATCCCCAGATTCAGAAGATTCGGAAGAACTATCAAATCGGAATAGTGGCAATAATGAAACGGATCATTTCGGATCAACGACATCAACGACGACGACGGCAACAACGAACACAACATCAACTGCTAGACCTGTAGAAAGAAATACAAGACGATCTGGACTTTAACATCGCTAAAAAAGATCGAGATATTTTCAATATTGCTGTTTTGCAGTTCAAAATTAATGCAAAAATAAATCAATCTTGCACATTTTGTGTAATTTGGCCAAAGAATGAATGAAGTGGAAGCAAGTCAGAGTTATCCTTATGAAGTTTTTAGAGTTAATTTGTTAAGCTGTAATGAGTAGAAAATGTTTCCTCATTTCAAAACACTTAGGATATACTCTAGGTAAAATCGATGACTTTGTCATTAATTCATCTAAACTACTTTTCGTACAGAATTTCGGTTTATCATAAATTTACTGGAATTAATGGAAATGAGAAAGTAAAAAATCATATGCAAATACAAAAATAGCATTGTTTAATTTTTACATTCCCAGGAATTAGCGAGCACAAAAAACCACACATCAAACAAAAACATACAAATATATACAGCATGAAATAAACTTATAATATTATGGTGTCCTGAAAATAGAATGAACAAATATAAAATATAACAGTGAACTCCTTGGTTTAAAACTTAACTTTTTAGTCTTGACAAATAATATTCAAAAAACAGCAAAGGTAGGCACCAGTTATAAAATCCATTCAAATTTATTCATTAAATTTTATAAATTCTATTTCCTTTCTCCCTGCCTTGATTTTCACTTATCCTTTCGAGATGTTCGGGTTAGACCAAAGAATATTGGAATTCTAGATATGGTCATTACTTTTCGAAGATTTCTGTTTTTATAAGATTTTTTTTCTACCGATTCCTAATGCCTATAGTAATACAAAAGGACAAAAATCTTAAAAATTTTACGATTTGTTAAAATCTGAAATTTTATTCAAACGAGAAAAAATATAAAAGCAATAAATGAGAACAATTAACAAGAAGACCACCAGAAAGCACATAATAAGCACGGAAAATCAAGTTGGGTAACAAAATGTTATCATAAATAACATGCATCAATCTAAGCTGTTTGACTAGAAAATGATGACATGGAGCGCATTGACGGTATTGGACTGGAGGCATGTACAGGACTATAGCCGCCGCTATTGAAGCCTTCTTTATTGAAAAAAAATCGGAAACTGTAATTATAAACTTTATAACTTCAATTAATTTTTTTTTTGTCATCTATGGATTCTCATCAAAAACATGAAAATTTAAGTTATTTATTTCAATACATCTAATTATAGATTTCTAATGGCTAAACTTATATACTATTTGACTTATCGGGGAACTAACTCATGGATTGGTATAAATGAATTCTACATGCCTACCACGAATTCTGGGCCAACGCAAAAACAAGGCACAGAAATTAATAGTTCTCGATGAATACCATCAAAATATCATTTGTTAATGTACCGTAAATTTTTATGTTTTATAAGAAACATCCGAAATTAAAATTTCAAAATACCTTTTTGATAATTTCCACGAGATTCTTTAGTAATCGGCAGATTCTCAAGACTTCATGTTAACTAGTCTTTATCGTCCTTCCACAGTGTAAGCTGCATATGAAAAAGCGAAAAACATAGAATTATTTCTTCTGTAATTTTTTATAAAGTAAAGCATACAATTTTCGCACGCCGCTTTCTTTTCGTTCGTATTTCCATGGATACAATTTTTCTTCAGGCTCCCTGTTGATTGGTCCATAAACAACATATTCTTCTGATTGAGCAGGCCTGAAACTGCAATGATGAGGATTCCAAAACAAACTAATTGATTGATGTCTCCATAATCTGAATGATGGGAAGCAAACTCCGTTGGAAAAAGATCATGTTATAGAATGACATAAAAAAAGTGTTCTTCAAATAAATTAAATACAAATTTTTTCATTAAACAAAAAACCTTTCAATTATTGAAAAATACCTGTCAAGCTCTCTGCTGGAATCACTTGCAACAGATTCTCGTCCACGTGACGGTCGCAATTGTTCGAGCTCTTCTTCTAATTCCAAAACTTTGCCTTTCAACAAATTTTTCTCTTGCAGCACTTCACGTAATTCTGACAAAGTGAATCTAGGAGAATTATCACTGTCATCCTGAAAAAAAAAATTTTTATTGAAAAAAGGAACATATATGGAAGAGCATAAAATAAATTGAAATTCTGAATTTTCCTGCTTACTTGAAACTAAAAATTTAAGATGAACCCCGAATTTTAATCCCAGAAGAAGCAACGCATCAAATAATATTTCTGCAAACAGCCAATCATTTGCCATGTCCAGAGTTAAATAATTAGTGTTAAATAAAATGTCCTATCCAAAAATGAATAGAAGTGAATGATCTAACACTTGACTGTGAATGAGGATTTTAGAAAGATTGATGTAAAAGATGATATATTATGAATCATCTTTCTGAATTGACTTAAAATAGATGAAGTACAATACTGTAAGCAATGAAGAAGCATGAAAACAAATCTTACAACATATTCGTAATGCAAATTTTTGCCAAAACTTGCACAATAAGATAAAAAAATACCATTTGATACTGTTGCAAATCTTTGCACTGTCGAGTAGCATCTTTAAATAATTTTGTTAGTTTGATATTAGCTTCTTCAGTTAATTGCAGTCTTTTGATAATTTCACTTTTTTCTTCTACCAACATTCTTCCTTGTTTTTGCAACGATGCATTCTTCCGCAAAAGCTCTTCATTTTGCCGTATTAGTTTTTCAACACTGTTTTGCAACTAAAAGACAAATAATAGATTTAGCATGAAAATATGTAGTGCAAGAAAATCTTTACATGGTAATTAGGAGTATAATAAAAGCTACTGAACCTTCTGATTTTTTAAAAACATGATGCATTAAAATAGAATGTCATTATTTCAGCGACACCAAAAGTTGCACATACCTATGTCCACATTTCTTGAATGTTAAATTAACAAATGAAGAGAGAAATTGTGCGAATATAAAGAAATGAAGAAATTCCAGAAAAATGTAAGCGCTGGAGATTTCGAGATTTTTATTATTAAAATAATACTGGATATGGTAGTTCGTTTCTCCTATTTTATACATGATTTAAGCACAATGAATAAATAACTTACATTTTCTACTTCACAACTGTAAGTATTAACATCTTTTTGTAATTCTTTTATTTGCTCTTTTTGTTTAGTAGAAAGCTCTCGTAGTTCCAGCAACATTTTTAGATCTTCATCGCGAGTTGCTGAAATGAACAAACTTAAAATTTCAGGACTTTCGAAAAAATTGTTAAGTAGTGAAAATCTAATGGAAACCTGAACAAAATGCTATTTATTAATAAAACCGACAAAAAAAGGAAATAAAATATCATCGGGAGGAGCTTGGTTGAAGTACAACTTCTTCGTTGAAGAGTTGTAACTTTTTGATAGTGATTTTTTTTAAACTGAATGTCTCATCACTTTTCAAGTTCGAAAAAGTGAAAAAGTACTTTCTACTAAGATGAAAGATGTGAAGAACTAAGAATGAAATAAACATTTTTAACACATCCTGCTAAATCATCGTCATCAAATGGCATTCTTCGCTATTGCTAAGATATTTTCAAATAAAATTTTTCTTTTCATAAGATGCAAATTACGAAAAAATAATACTCATGGAAGTAAATGCTGAAGCAGCATCTCCTGTTGCTAACGATAAATGCTTGTTTTCCAATTGCAAATTCTTTACCATCGACCATAAATCATCGATTTCTTTCCGATAATTCTCTTCTATTGCTTCCAATTCCTGCAATTTTTGAATTACATTCATCATATATCATACATTATATATGATGACAGATAAATAAAATCCATCTATAATTTTTTAAAAGAATGAAGAGGACAAAAAAAATCAGCAATCCTAGCAAAACGAACAGTAGGTAAGAAAATTATGAAACAAAATCAGAATTAAGAATAAAAAACATTACCCATAGTTCAGTGGAATCTCTTATTACCACTAGTGCAACAATGGAGAAGACACTGATAAGAAGGCACAAAAAGCTCATATTTAGATATTAATAAATGCAACAAAAGAATATTTAACAAGATCAAACAATGGATAATAATTGCACAAAAAAAGAGTATTATCTTTTTGATATTATTTCTGCTCAACAAAAAGAAGAGCAGCAATTAATTTAGAATCTGTCATAGACAATCAATCACAATAAAGTTTCTAATGCTGAGACTTCAAATTAAATTTAGCATTTATTTCTTATGTAACTTCGTATTCCGCAGTATTTGGAAGGGATAATATTAGTATAACTATAAATGGAATTTAAATTTCTTAATTAACTAAGCTGCACTGTAAAAATGAATCAGAATTGAAAATACAATAATCACCAATTCAAATTTGATTCGATCTTGTTGCTTCATTTGTTTTTCGTTTTCCAACCTTTCAACTGCTTTCTTTAACATCAAAATTTCTTCATTTTCTTTTTCGTTATGGTTAGCAAGTGATTCGAGAGTTTCGAGCGCCGAGATTACCTGTAGAAATGAAACAATAACAGTGGCAAAAGTAAAGCTACATTAATTTAAATAAAAGAGAATATTGGTAATACCAACCATCTCTTAAAGAAGATAGTATAAGCTTCTTTATTTCGCAGTGCATTATGCCATAAAAACTTTCAGGCAACGAAAAATTTTTTATACCAAATCACGATGGAAAACACATATTTTATTTAGATAGTGAGGCTATCCCTAGTAATGATAGAAAGGATTAATTAAAACAAACAAAAAAAAAAAAAAAAACAAAGACAAAAAAATAAGTGGTGGTAAAGAAAGAAAAGAAGAGTAATAAGGCAGAGAGTGTGATTTGGAAACAAATTACTTTAATTTATAAGTAAACTGAGAAAAATAAGCAATATTAAAATAATCAATGAAATAAATTTATTATATTTAAAATGACCAGTGCTTATGCACTGAATAGAATTCTTAAAAATGAAAGCTTTTGGATCTACAGATTTACTGATACAATTACTTATCTAGGGTTCACTGATCATACAAAAAGTAAAATGATACATCCACTTCAAATCTATGATATATATACATTATTTGATTGTTTATTTCTTTTATTTCAATAATTGAAATTTAGTCATGCACGAATATATAACGGATGATATTAAAACCAAGTCGTGTTGCATTGTCATAATATTCTTATATATTGATTAGATTTCATCCATTTCTTCTAAACTTCACTCGTAACATTCTGCTAACTATTTTGAAGAAATTTCGTCATCCATTAGAGGACTGCTCCGATTTGAAATATCAGGAAGAAAAGCTGAAGTTGTTCTTCTATTTTATCATTCCATTCAATTTTCTTTAATATATGGAATTTTTTAAACAAAAGCTGTGGTAAATTTGAGGAAAGAACTGATATTCTTTTGAGAAATGACAAGAATGAATACTTCGCCGGGATAAGTGGGAGCGATTTATAAATTTATAATAGCAATTATACATGCTTAAATTACTTTCCAGAGAGAGAAACCGTAATCTTAGATTTTAAAGTTTTCTTTTTTTTTTTCATCCTTATAAAGCGCAAGTGCTTGATATAACAAGCACTTATACGATGGTGAAAAAAAAGACATTCCAAAATTTACATACATTTTGAAAGTCTTCTTTATTACTTATTCTGCGATTTTTATTTATTTGTAATTTCAAAGTTCTTAGAAATTCAAGTCTCTGAAATCGAAGTTTAAATGAAATTGGAATTTTTCAAAAAACATGATTTTATGCAGACAACTTAATTCTATTTGAAATAATAAATTATAAATATACAAAACAGTGGGAGGCCAGATTCAATCACAGTTCAATCACAATGTATAATGTAGTTAACGTAATTATTCATATGGCTTAAATTAAGAGGGATATCTAGATTAAATTTATAGACAAAACTTACCTTAGGCATAATCTGTCGCACGCTATCATTACCAAACTCATCAATGATTCGTTCAAAATCTTTACCAATTGAAGCAGCCAAGTCATAAACATCAACAACAGTAATATGCCTTGAGGGGCTATCAGCTGGGGACCGTACATCAACCATCATTGAAATACTTGTTACACTATCTTATCTTCAAATTCCTGCTTTCTGGAAAGATAAAAAATAAGATCAATAGAGATGAAAAAGAAGTTACGTTATCACAAATCGAATGTACTGAAAAAAGTTACACGAACCTATGTTCAACAAATGATTTTCATTTAACCACTTTATCATCAATCAAGTTTGATTAAAAAACAAAACCAAGTCTTCAGACAGCGTTCCTTTTTTCAAGATTATAAGTATTACAAGATGTATTCCAAAACTAAGTTGAATATGAAGCACAGGTGAAATTTGATTAATAAAACATTGAATGAACAGCTAATTGAATGTATAATGGGACTTTGTGACGCATAATAATACGTATGTTTATACATAGGAAAAAGAAAGCAAATAATTTTGAAGACGACTCATAGAAAAGTCCCCAGAAAATTTCTACGAAAAGCGATATAGGAATCATCAGAAACTTAAAGCCGAGTTGAAGATTATTTATGTTAAATTGTAGAGAAAAAGGATTAATTTGAAATTTCTAAGTAGCAATAAAACTACAAATATCAATTGAATACAATTTTGCGTTCGATGAATTTTTGTTTAGTTGAAATAATAAAAGTTTGGTATCATGGTTGGTCGATGAGGAAGAATGTATAGAATGGCCGGATAGGATGGAAGAAGCAAGGAAGTAGGGAAAATTAAATAGAAACGGTAATTACTAATACATCGTCTATTCCTCTCATCTATATACATTCTCTCAGTCATCTTTCTTCTGACAGAAACAAAAGTGACACTAGCAGCATGCTTTGCATTGCTGCATTTAAAAATTTATCGATTCTTCGTCCTCTTTAGAATTCTTGAAAAAGTATGATTTGGATAAGGCAAATACACTCCACCCATGGTACATGTTTCGACCAAAAAAAAAAAAAAAAAAACATGTAACCGAATAAACACAGAAAAATCGATCTCTATTTATCAATACTATCTTATCCAGTTACTAGAAAGTTTACTTCAGAATGAACTCATAAACCACTCATCAACAGGTCAATATTACATCACTCTTAAGTTGCATATGCGGAAATAAAGAGAATTATTTCGATTTCGAAAAGAAAAGAAAATTAAAACGGCACTGAAATAACAAAAAAGATTATTTACAGACAATAAACAGTATTCCGAAAACACAGCTTACCTTCCATCCTAAGATAGATTCAAAAGACTTAAAACTGACAAAACCCTAAAACTAATTCTAGCATTTCTTAGATGAATTGAAAGTTAAGATAATTAGGAACAATTCCTATGAATTAGACCAATCAATATAGAGTTATATCTTATTGGCTTACTTAAAAATTTTCAAAATATATTAACATGTTTCATACAACTTATTAAATATGAATTCATAAAAGTCAATATTAATTTCATACGATAAATTTTTAAAAAAGCTCAAATATTTGTGTATTTTCTTCCGTTTTTTATTGAGTAATTACAAGAAGAAACTGCATAAATTTAAAATCATATTCCATCACTGAGTTTCTCCGGATTTATTTTCATTATAAAAGCTCATGAGTACAATCAACAAAATTAATTCAAATGAATTTACCCAAGTTTCAGCAATCTACGGTTAACATTTGAATCATAAGATGATCAAAATGGATATGTATTCTAAACATCGTGCTTAATGCCATTCACGTGAAATATCAGACAATTTAACTCAGTCCTATTTCTCTTTTTTATACCACCGACGCTACTCGATTGACAGTATTGAGAATAGCACTGATAGTGGAGAAAGTTTTACATGCCTAGTTTGACAAATGGAAATAGAATCAATAAAAGCTTTTCTACTTAAAATAACAACAGCATGTACAGAACAAATGTTAATAACGAGGCATGAGAATGGAATACGCATTAAAGACAGCACAATAAATTTTAAAGTATAAATTAAACAAAGAAAAAGTCAGTTTCAAAAGCAATAGCTAAACCAAAAATTCGACGGTTTCATGGCATACATTGCACATTTATGACAGTAATCCATGAGAGTGTTGCAACGAAGTATAGCTGGATTGATTATTATACGTGATTAACATACAAAAAAAAAAAAGTAATGAATGATGCGCAACCGTATATAATTACGAACGGAAGTTATCGCAATAGCTTAAAACATGTATCTAATTTCTCGACCAATAGAAAAATAAAAAGTGATTTTTAAAAGTGCATATTTTTGATAATCAAAAATGATGAATAGCACCTTCCAAATGAAGTTTGATTTCGAATATTCGATAAAGGTGATAACCACTACTTTTTTTGGCATGATAATTTCAGGAGTGCATGCCTAATACTTGAAAGGATTTATTTTAGAAATTACCCAGAAAAAAATGCAGTAAGTAATTCTTAAAGACAATCATTCCATTGAATAAAAATACTCATTTCTTATAAAGATCATTAATTTCGTTCTTCTTCAGCCTACCTTTATCAGTCAAAAATGATAAAAATCTAGTGAAAACAGCAGACATACTAATTAAAAAATTTCATGGGCAACAAACTGCCTCATCTGAATGTTCAATAACGAAAAGACAAAGTTCAGACAAAATGATTCATCGCACAAATTTACGAGAATGTGTAGGCGTGTACTAAAAAAACAAATTAGTTGTATTTCCTGTCAGAATTGTACCAAATAAACTTGATAATTGTCCCTTCCAGAAATCTTTAGCTAGCCGTTGAAGATTTTGAAAATTTTCTCGCTACTGAAACTGGATAAAATCCTTTATTTCGTGTAAACACTAACAGGTTTAAAATGATTAGGAAGAATTAAAGAAATCATTTTTAAAATATGCATTCATTTTTGCAACAAAATTAAAGACCGTCCAATAATATGTACATAATAATAAGAAATGAATCTCGCTTATGTTGGCTTTCTCAACTAGGCTATCACTACAGAGAAAAGAGAAAGCCACTGAAACGTATTAAAAATTTCAAGAAACCGGTATCTTTAATAGCATTCTACAGCTTAAGTTCCATTTATAAAATTTTAAATTGATGATTTGTACTAAAGAAAATGTTTCCAAGTATCTTTTCATTCCATCGATATATATATGCGAGCCGATTTCCTCAAAGTTTTTGTAGAGATTCTAGTGAACTCTTAAGTAAGCATAAAAAGACAAACTTAAGATGGAAACATCACAAAAATCAGACACATAGAAACCCACTACGTCCCTGACTGTCCGAGTCTCAAAAGTTATTTAGGAACATGGATGTGCCGTAATCAAATTAGTGTTTTGTTGCATTGATTAATCGATCATGAAAAGAGCAGTTGCACATATATTTCGAAGTGAAATGAGGAAACTAAAAACATCGAAAACGTTTCGCAATCCAATCTACAAGATAAATAGTCTAGGCATGAAAAGTGCTGTATAGAATGAATGGAGAAATATTTACTGCCTTACTGGAATTTGTGGGACCAGAAATTGTAAGCAACGAAATAATTAAAGCCAACTAGTTTCACAGAAATAAAAAAGAAACTATTTCATTGCATCATACGATTACGTTTCAGTGATGATGAATGAATATTATGGAGATGATCTCTGCTGAGGAATCCTTAAATTTAAAAACAACGCTTCCACTAATACGCCATGAAAATGGATAATTTCTGGAAAAAAGAACAAATAAAATAAGAACTCTTCCCGCGAAAACACTAGGCGAGTTTAAAATGAGTTTATAAATTTTGACAAAGAAAATCGCCTCAATTATTAACGGAAGATAAAACATTAAATAATACTTCAAAATCAATTTGCAATATAATTTATGCAGAACCTTCGAATATTTGTCATGCCCATTCTGATCAAAAGATTCAAACTCAAAAACAAAAAGACAGATGTTCCCTGAACACGTTGAAGACTTTTGCTGTGAAACTTTTTTCCAAGAAGCTAGGAATGAAAAAAAAAAAAACTATGATTTAAATCAAATATGAATAAAACCGCAGAACAGCATAAGTTCCCACTGTTAATGTATTTTTTTTTTTTTTTTTTTTTTTTTTTTTTTTTTTTTATTAAAGAAAACAAGCAAACGGCATAAAGTATAATTAAGAAACAAAACCCGTACCAAAAATTTGTGGGTATAGAACAACCATCAAATTCATTCTATTAAAAATCATAAATATCTGTAATATATGAATGAATTAGAAAAAAAAAAAAACGAAATCAAAATTTTGGAGAGAAATGTCTAACATGCCAATATCATGTTAGTTAATGTAATCTTCTGCCAACTTCTTCTGGGGAATTAGTTTGCCTCTTACCTGTCTCTACCAATTTTTGATAACGTTGGTCAAATCGAAGTTTCATTATAACATTAATGGAATATTATGATCAAATTTTCCCACAAGAAGTTGAATTAAAATTCAGAAGTTATTAAAATTATACAATTTCCCTCGTACTATCTCATCTTGTAATCCATTAGTCAAAATCTTTTAAAATCAAAGAACCAGGTATATAAATTTTTGAATTATCAATTAACAGCAAAAATTACAATTCTAAACGTCGTGTAGACATGTCATGAGTGATTACTGGTTTATGCTAGTCAAAAACAGTCCACCAGGACTAGTCACTGAGATAACATAATTTTGATTTCATCCAATATTTTCATGCTGGAAGTTTTTCAATTTGTAAAAAATGATAAGTAATGAATAGTACATACAAATATTGAATGCACAATCAATTCGGAAAAGAAAACGGCATCATTTTTCATTCCATTTTTGAAAATTATCTTTGACGTAGTCAAAGCGTAGTAAAATCTTCCAGTTTTGGCCTTTTCGCTTCCAAAAACTGCTCATCCTCATCTTCATCACTATCGCTCAATGCTAGATCTGCATTCAGCTGACCAGAAGTATGCATTCGAGATTGTAGCAAATCATTCTCCGCATTATACTGGTTACTTATTTCACCTGCTGCATCACAACTGCTGCCTAGAAATTAAATTTCAACATTTTTAAAACTTTTGGACAAGCCTGTCATATATGCTAGTATCGTCATCAAAAAAAAAAAAAGAATTTCATAGTTCCAAGTGATAGATATATATGACTCAATTCAATTGAATAAATGAAAATATAAAGCTGCGGTATCACCAAAGACAGCTGAGGATATACCTAAATCTTGATCTTCATCATCTAGATCATCCTCATCACCACTTAAAGCGAGATCATCTTGCAGATTTCCCATCGGTACCGCCTCTTCATCATCATCTAAATTGTGTAATATAGTTGCTTTAGAGAAAGGATATATGTTAAATGAAATAAAAATTGTTTTCACTACCAAACATCAAATTCATGATAATAAGACATTTAAATAAATTTCAAGCTAAAAAAAAAAAAAAAAAACGGACTTGGTTCAATTTTGACTATATTTTCATCCAGTCTTGCTTCCGATTCGTCAGGTCTTGAACCCGGAGATGTTTCTTCCACTTCTTCAGCACATATGGTACTCGTTGCATTTGATTCGAGATCTACATGTTCATTTAATGTTGATTGTATGTTCATCTCCAGTTCTGCTAATTGTTCCTTTCGCTCCTGCAGCGTAATCATCCGAAATAAATGTAGCACAAATCAGTGAGTGGCATTCTTTACATAAAACACGTAAACCTGAATTTGACCTGATATAATAGGGAAATATACCTCAAGCATCTTCTCGGCTAACGTACATATTTCAACAGCTTTCGAGGTGTACTGTGATGTTTCTGGAGGTCCGTTATACAATTCACTATTCATTTTGATCTGTAAAATCTCTTACAAAAAAATTCATTTATATTTTTAAGTAAAATTCAGAAAAATAATCATTATTTTCTGCCTTTCTAGCAAAAAAAAAAATAAAAAAAAGTTGAAACCTGTTTAATATCATTTCGGAATGCTTCAATGGTGGTGTAACGATGCTCCTTAATATTTTGCTGCATAGTACCCAAATCCATTGGTCTATGTATTTTCTCATAATATTGAGGCAACTAGAAAATTGAATTAATTAATAAACTAAGTGTTTTATTAAATTCTATAATTACAGGATTTGCAGCAATAATGGAAGAATATAACGGAAAAAGTCGCAAATAACAAAATGGAAAGCATGATTCCAGTTTGAAAAATACAATACTAACATCTCCAAACTGCTTCAGTAACAATACAATTTTATAACAATTCCGGCAAAAATGTGATTGTAGTAATTCTAAAATTTAGACGGAACTGACCTTCTTTGGGTCAACTTTAAAATGGAATGCAACACTTTTAGGTATATTTTTACATTCCTGCACAATTTCGTTCAGCATAAACGAGAAACCGATGATATCATTATCGTCGAGCAAGGGATTAATCGCTTTCTCCAAAGCAATCAATTTCTGCTCACGTTCAGCAATATGTCTGGATGCCATTTCAAATACCTAAGATAAAGATTTATTTTTCTGTGAAAACTAAATATTCGGAAAAAGAAAAGGAAAAAAGAGAAAACATTTTAATTCCACCAATTGCAGAAGACTAACATTTTTGGCAGTAATTGTAATAGGATGACCACCACCATTATAAAGTATTGAATTATCCATTATCAGCTTGATATCGTATAAAAATTGCCTCCTTAATTCATATTTATTTTCAGAAATTTTCTTCTTGATTTGCTGTAGATCCATTGGTTCCTTTATAATATTGTAATAATCAGGGACCTAAATGAGAAAATGATCATGGGGAAAAAAATGTCATTCTTTTAGCAGAATAGCATATTATAAAAGTAACGTCTTTAAAGCATCTATCTTGTTCCAGCCAACTATTTCTATCCCACTTTTTTCCTCCATTTATCTCATTGATTAAGACGACATTAATTTTTTTTCTGTTACTTGCCACAATCTGACGACTACTGTTTAATGAGAGATCATATAATTGAGTTTCAAATCATTTCAGTAAGATGTATTCCTTAGGCTGAAAAACGGAAATATAGCGCATGAAAACCAAGTCCTTTACCGTTCCATTCAATTTTTTTCGCGCAATTTTTACATTCCTTTGTAAATTTGCTCTTTATCTAACACTTCATATTATTCATAAAGAAGCAGGTTTTAAATCATATGATTGAAATTAAAAAATAGATTATTCATGGCAGAACAGCCTATAAAAAGCGCTACTTTTTTTGGATTGACTGGGAACATAATTTCTTCACAGCCAAAGACACTGCGAACATCGTTAAATATTTCACTCAAAACAATCGACATCGATACCTATAATTTATTATCTTATATTCTTCATAACTAAGTCAATCGAGGCAAAAAATAAAGCAATGGCTAGCATCTTATCTTTTCTTGAGTAGCTTTATGAAAATAATTACGAGTTACAAGATATTTTTATTTATAGACTGTCAACCACATTTGAATTTCCAGTACATCATAGCTCATGAAAATATTTCTATCATAATCCAAATAAGCAAATATTTTGTATAAACCAACTTTTGGATCAGCTCGTATCCGCTTGACAGTTTTTTGTGGGCCGTACAAGTAATCTTCCATTTCAGCAGTATGCCGACGCTTATTAGAACCAACGGTAGTTATGCGAACTTTGGCTAAAATTATGAATGTAGTCTGCTTATATCTTCCATTAACTGGAAGACGAATAACAAAATTATAAAAGTAAGAATCTGCAACCAAAATTTCTCACTCTTTTTTTATTTTCAGTGCGCATTACTGGATACTAGATCATCTAGATTAGAAATACCGGAAGAGTATAAGAATATCTAAAAAGGAAGCTAAATGAATTTATGAGTACATCCGTACTAACTTGTTTTGGGTGGTTCAGGAGTATCTGAAATTCGTACATCATCGTCCGGATCAACGTCTTCACTATTGACAATTCCATGCATCATATTTGTACTTTCTTCTGGTTCAATTGTAATCGATGGTGATCGCTTGTCTCCTTCCATCATCAGTTTTTTATCACCTTCTATTAGTTCACGAGGTATATGAAGTCTAAAAGTTTAGTATGCAAAAAATAAGGTTTTTATTCTGCAGAAGCACTAGCACAACAAAAAAAAACTTGCCTTAGTGCATTTTTTTTGACCATTTCTGCATGACTGTACAACTTCCTCGATATTTTCAATTTCGTGCCTTCAACTGCAATCAATTCTCCCGATGGAACGACCATCTTTTCAAGTTGTTCATCTGTCAAAGCTACCTAAATCGTCAAATAACATAAATTTTGAATCTTTTCAAGATTACGGCTTTGCATTAAAGTTTATTTAAACTTGCTAAAAGAAATGAAATTCTCCATCGAAACATACACTATGATTTGTGAAATGCGATTTAAAATTTTGAAATATATAATCTTCACCAAAAATTAGTCGAGAGCAGTGATGAGAGTACAGAAAATATAGTCCAATTCATTAAAACAAAAAATATCTTGATCAATATTTGATAGCAATTCATTATATATTGAAAATACCGGATGGATATCGCCAACGGTTCTGATGGCTTTCGTTGGATCTTTACCATACAATGGACAGTTTTTATTAGTTTTCATGTGTCCCGTACCATGACAGGCGCTGCACCTCATTTTTAACAGATTTGGCTTTATCACTGGCGGTTTCTTTTCCGTTACTTTCGCCTCGAAAAAAAATCATAATTGATAAGCTAAAAGATTTTCCTTTTTTTATTATTCCAACATTCCGATGTTCTTAGCAAAAAAATGGATTAATTTTATAGTATAAAAAACAAAACATTTAAACATCATAAAACACTGTTTTACCATCCAAAGTCAATACCTGCACAGTTGCATAATTAAACAAACTGAGCTACCTTGGTAATAGGTTGTCCAATGGGTACACCGTGAAGTTTAGCTTTTAGTTCATTACGCCTAATTCTACGCAGTTGATCTTGTAAACGTCGTTTCTCTTTCCTTCTTTCCTGAAAGTATGAATTTCATAGAGAGATTCAACAGTAAATAAAGAAAGGCTTCAATCAAATTTAGAATAAAAAAAAAACAGCTATTCCACAGATTTGAAAATCCCTCTTCTTCATTGCTTCCACAACTAAATAAACTAAGCCTACTTTGGTAATAGGTTGTTCAACATGAAGCTTAGCTTTGAGTTCGTTATGCCTAATTTCTGCGCTACCTTATAATCATCGTTTCTTTTTTAAATTAAAAAACAAAAACAAAAGTGAAATAGCATGCAACTTACTTCTTTGAACTGCTCATCCATTTGCGCATATACTCGAATGAATGTTTCATCACATCTTGTACGTATACGAACATACGCATCGATTAGCTGTTGACGTGTAATTACTTCAACCCGAGTCTTCAAAACAAGAAATTCAGAAATATATAAAAACTTTTGAAAAGTATGTATTTTATAATATACTTTATAATCGTAAATGCTGAAAGTTTTAAGGATTTATCTTTCCATGCAATTGCCGACCGCATTATTAATAAACTGTTAAAAATATACTGTTTCAGTGCCATCTTCAGCTCGATATGTACGATATATTTTAAGTTTCCTTGTTACAGAAGGTGTAGGAATCTGAGAATTTTGCATTTCGTTAAATACTGCTGTTGCATCCAGTCCCTTGCCTATAAATCAGAAACATGTTTCATTAATTGGTTCAACAAAAGCAGCAGAACTAAAAAATCAGAAAATAGAATGAAGAGTTAACAAAGAAAAAAAAAAATAGATTTTGTAAACGAATTATGAAACCTTTTATATCATTTTCTTTTTCATGTTTAGTTATGGGAAAGCCTGTAGGCTCATCATTACAAAGCATTTTCTGCAGAGCCTTTCGTTCCTTTTCCTCTTGTTCGAACTCCAACTTTTTCTTATCGAATGTGAATGATTTGCCTTAAACAATCTTAGAGAACAGAATAAAGTGATAAATAAATAGAATGTATTTAATGGTGAATAAAAGTATTAGATATAGGATCATTTTTTGAAGCAAAAAACTGTTTTATTTTACTTCTAGCATGCTTTTTATTATTTGTGGCATGGTTTTTTCCCATTAAATAGATTAGCAAATAAATTTTTTAATTTTTTAACTTCTTGATATTTTAGATCCCCATATTTAAAAGTAGAACCTTTATTAGCATCTAACATGCTTTCAAGTTTTGTTGCAAGTTCTTCGTTATCTGAATCTTCACCACTGCTTCCTTCATCAGTACTCAAAATATCTGTATTCGACAATGTCCTGCAACAAATTTATTTTTGATCCAAACAAGTTTCAGAAATTTTTTTGAAAAATATGTGTGAAAAAATATTAAAAATGCAGAGTATTAAAAACATCAGCAACATACTGATTTTGTAAATCAAATATTCTCTGACAGAATTTTTTGTATTTTTCTTGCATATCTGCGAAGTTAAACCTGATATTTCCACGAGCAAACCTAGCCATACCTACAATAATTTTTTTGTAATAAATATCAAGATTAAAAAAATTAGGGAAAAAAAGTAAAGACTTTTAAACTAAATAAATTTGCTATATCAAAAAATAGTGATGAATATACCGGAGAAATCTGATCTTGCTTTAGCAGCTTGGGTAGACAATGTTCGAATGACGTCAATTATCTCCCACCGACTCAACGAATTAATCTGAAATATGAAACGAAAATTTCTGTACACAGGAACATTCGTTTCTGATTGACCGGATTAATTTTTTAAAATCTATACCAAATCTGACGCAAACTTTTTGATATTTAAGAAAGCACCTCTTCCTCTCTAACACCATAATCTCGACATATTTCTTTCGCTTCTTTCAATGGCAGCTTTCTAAGATCAGCATTTGTTCCGGTTACCAATCGTTTCGGAACATTCGTCACTTCCTCCTAGAGAATTGGAAAAAAGAATGGAAATAAACAGTAGAGAAAATAGTGAAGTAATATGGATTGTAACATTGAAAGCAGAAAGAGAAATAAAACTAACTTTAGCTTTCTGTGGTTTAGCGCTAACACGAACATACGAAAAACCTTCACCACATCCAGTTGGATCAGCTATACCCGTTTGATCCAGCAAACATTTACCTTTCATTGATGATATGTAAGCACGTGTCGTATTCCACGGAGCACATTTTATCTTTAATATGGAATGAATTAAAATAATTACCAAATAAAAAACCTATATGCAGAATCTACACTGCCATTTGATGTTCTCGAATTGCAATCTTTCAACACTAAATGAAATTAAAGATTTATCTAGTTTCATACAAAGCATTTTCGTTAAACACTGAAAACTACATCAATTTACATTTTCTATTTATCAGTCTCCCATTGATAAAAAATTTGCGATATGGATTTTGATATTAATACAATAGACGACTTATTTTCTGGAGAACGCACTACTCGGCTATATACATATTTCTCAAAGCATATCAATAAAACCGATAAGAAGAGAATTCACTAACTTCATCCTCGATGGTAACCTGGTCATCCGAATCATCTTCATTTTCTGGGGTAAAGAAATACTTTTCTCCATAGCCAGCGTCCTAAAAACAATTTCACTTCATGTGATAAATTAGGTCCTCTTTTGCATTTTTTTTTTTCAATCCAAAACCAGTTTTAATGAGATGTTCAATTATTACTTGGAGAAACATCTGAATATTACTTTTAAGCGTTGTTCAGCTGCTAGCATGCTATATTGCGCACAACACATTTCCGGTGTCACCATTGCAAGTACTTCTTCTTTACTCGGTAATCGAAAATCACTTCGTAAAACCTATTAAAGAGTTATTTTTGGTCGCAAAAGTAAGAAACTAAAAGAAAAAGTTAAAACATTAAAATAAAATCAAGACACTTAAAATGTTCAAAATAAAATTAAGACATTTAAAATGTTTTCGAGAACTGTAAAAATAATTCTAAAAAAAAATATGAAAACTCTATTATATCTCTTCAAATCCATGCTCTGCAACTAACCCAATAGTTTTGGTCAGGACCTTGTCCTAATCGTTTGAAATCTGAGCACTGCTTTAACCGTTTACGTACCGAACTTTCAGCATAATGAGGAAATGCTTCTTTGATATCCTCCATTTTTAATCTAAATTAAAATTTTCAGTAAAAGTTTTTGCCTAATGCGGAAGACTGGAGCCTTTCTTTTATGTTTAATATACAAAACACTTACTGCAGAATAAAAGAAAACTCCACTCTTCCAATAACAAGCAATTTAAAAAAAGGCGGTTTAAAAAGATGAAAACTCTCACCTCCTTGGATTTTGATCACTGGCCCAGAAAAGTCGATAAATATATGCCAGCAAGAAATCCCGAACAAAAACTGTTGCTCGCTTCGAGTTTGGACTCGGTACTTCATACAACGGGCATTCTTGACCAACAAGAAATAAAGTTGGACAACGACGGATAAAAAACCTACAACTTTCTGTCCATCAATTTATAAATTTTGCACATATCTGGATTCTTCAACTGAGTTGAAAACAAATAATGCCATATTTTTAGGAAAACTGAATGGCTTTGTTTTTTCCTTCAATATGTGATTCTATTTACATGCAGTTACATTATTAAGATGCACTGAAGCGAA
The DNA here is from genome assembly GCA_028564675.1 of Onchocerca lupi. Classification (NCBI taxonomy): domain Eukaryota; kingdom Metazoa; phylum Nematoda; class Chromadorea; order Rhabditida; family Onchocercidae; genus Onchocerca; species Onchocerca lupi. Next base: position 24,837 of record JAOVVO010000665.1, on the reverse strand, counting down.
TGGATTAAATGATCATGAAGATCAGCCAATTGTTCACTAAAGCCTATACATTTTCTAAATGGCTAAGCAGTTGGAAGTTTATGATGCTAGTCAGCGAATCAAATTATTTGAGCTATTAATGATTTGTATATATCAATAATTTCCACAAACTTTTGATTATAAATTTTCAAACACTGAAAAATTCAACATAAAATTATAAATATATTCTTACAAAAAATTCAACATAAAATTATAAATATATTTCTCCTTCGATTCGTCAAAAAAGGGATATGTGAGGGAATTTCTCAGTTTTCAACTTAATGTATTTTAACGAATTCAAAGACTGACTAAAAATAACCTACCCTTGCTTTGTACGAATAAGAAGAAAGTCATTTGAATTTGATGAATGCCTGTAAATGGGAGCACGATACAAATTGTTTTCCAGCGACTGCAAACCTTGGCCTGGTGCAAGAGAACCCAAAAATGGTGAAGTATGAGTAAAAGCAGTTTCGCCAAATTCATATTCTGGATCTGTTTCTTTTCCAACTTTCTGAAGAGATATCAAGTATAATTTCAAAAAAAAAAAAAAAAAAAAAAAATATCTGTATTTATTGGCCACTTTCAACATTGTTTCACAAATAATTTAATAATGAATAGATATTAGAATAAGGTGAATGATTAGCATAACAAATATTCTTCAGTATCTCTGCAGTTCTCATTATAAAATTGACGAAAAGAGACAAGAGAAATGAATTTAAATATTTTGATATCTCGGCCAAACACAAACGAATCAAAAACTGAATTAACTTACTCTTTTATAATAATTCCTGATTTTACTGGCCATTCCGGGCTGATTGAGCAGCGGTGGATGCTCTTCGGAATACTCCATTAATAACAGCGTACTATCTTTGCCCGAAAGATCTTGCACTTCACGCATGAAGAAAATTTCACCACCACCTTCTGCTGCCTTCTGTTTTTCACGAAACTTAAAAAATAAAATCATATGTTAAAATTAAGCATTAAAAACATCTGCAAAAAATGAGTTTTCAAAATTTCTTTCTTCTTTACATTCTATTTAATTCCAATTAAAGAAATAAGATATTCCGAAATCATTACTTCTTCTTTTTCTTTGATCAGTTTGGTTAACGTTTTAACAGACACAAAACGAGTGCCTATTGTTCGTAAGATTCGTTTAGACAACGGTAAACGATGATAATGTCGTAATTTAAATGGATTTAAATGCGTCGGGAAAAACGTCCGATGTATATTTTGTGCAGGTAGTGAATGCTGAATAAGTGAATTACCAGAAACGGAACTGACTGTTCTATAATAAAAGACGTGATTTAAGATAAGTGAAAGTTAACGTTCAAATTTTAAAAAAAAGATCAGTTGATAAAATCAAAATTTTAAATGGCATGCACTGGTAAGCAATCACGTGTAAAAGCTATAAAACATATTAATATAATAAAATTGGGCGTTACTCTTACCTTTCAATATTTTTAGGTCTATAATAATCATCACTGCTAAGATTGAATGGATCTTTGTCAGTTAGTTGAGCAATAGAACTCTCCATTTGTTCATCTTCTTCTTGCTTCTGTCGCTGTTGCACTTGGCCAAGAATCATTTTGGATTTTTTTGTGAACTGATGCTCCTATATAACTTTTATTTTAGGATCATAACCACTAAGTTTTTTTACCAATATCTTTTTTCAGAACTTTCTAAACATAACTTATAAGAGATAACTATCCACTCACATAAAATTCTAAAAATTTTTACAGTAATGAAATATACCTTTCGATCGAATGGTTTTGGTGGATTTGGCAATTCACCATCCTGAATCTTATCCTCAGTTGCTTTGTCTTCTGGCATACCAAACAATTTCGGATCATCCGAGTAATCAAGAGTAAGAAGTTTCGGCTCTAAAATGAGGAGTCATTACCGATTTTCCACACATCTGGCAATTGTATCTCAGAATAAACGAGCTTTTGAAAATGTTTCCTATCATACTTTTGATAATAGTACTATTAATAACTCGAAAAAATTTTCTAATCATTTCACATTCTTTTGTATTTACTCCTCTTTCTGCGCAATTCATGAAACATACCCGGTATGTGACCCATACTTTCTGAATCCCATATAATATCATCTTCCCACCTCGTATAAAGCAAATCATAATTTTCCATTGGAAAAAGCGAGTGAGATGGAGTTGGTTCTTTAGGAAAGTCTAAAACATTGCAGAAACTTCGACATATTAATAAAAGCTTTAAAAACTGAACAGCTGTAGATCCGTTCACCATATCATTGAACGATACAAAACGAATCTTAAAAGAATCTCTCAGAGATTGAAAGAAGAATGAATTAAGTCGAATTAAGGATTTAACAGTCTCCATTATCATTCAGTTCATGACTTTTAATTTTCGTTTAAATTTCAACGAATGATGTTCCAAGCACAAAAGTTTTCTTTGTGACCATAAAAGAAAGAAAACTGAAGGAAACACAACTAAAAAGTGAAATTCACAAAATTGATTCCACTTATAAAAAAAATCAGTCATAAACTAACTAACTTATAAAAAAAATCAGTCATAAACTAACTAACCCAAAGCTGCACTGCTCAATGGAGGCAACGTGCCTGATTTAGTAAACATTTGTTCGAATGCACGGGTTTTAACTGAAAAAAAAAAAAAATCCACTCAATGCAATTTAAAACTTGCGCTCGAAATCTAAAAAAAATCAACCAAAATTAGCCAACGCATTCAAAAATTGCAACAACATGAAAAATAAATAGAAAAAGGATAAAACTTACAAGCTGTCATAAAAGATTCGTAATTTCTCGTTTGCTGTGTGGGTATCCAGCCATATTCAGGTAATTTGTCGGATGGCTGCGAAGCCAAACTTTTCAGAATCTGGAATGACTATTTTCTTCTTTAAAAAAAAATGTAGTTTTGTTAGTGCAAAATAATTCTATGCAAAGATTACGAAAAGTTCTGTAACTTTTGAACGAATTTCATGGAAGAAAACCTGTCGCCTAGCCTGCTCTTCATCGAGTATTATGTCATCTTCCCATCGAATTAAATTTACAGGAAGGAATGTTTCCGGAGGAAATGGTTCACTCGATGCCAATCCAAGACCAATTTTTTCTTCAACCACTTCGTCTTCACTTTTGTCATTCTTCTCATCCCTCACAGGAATTTTTTTTCGTGATGGCTGCTGCAGAAATATGATTCATTAATTAAAATTTCAAATCGCTGCTATCAAAATTGTTGAAAATACACACCTCACGCTTCAATTTAAACCCATAATCAAAATGAGATGGGTTTGACAAAACATTCATTGCGTCATACCAAATACGTGCTGGACCGAACCTAAAATCTACATATACCAAAATCAACAATTACTGACATAAATTTCGTAAAGTTAAAAAAAATATTTGGAATTTTGTTAAACAGAACATTTATTTCCTTTAAAAATAAAATAATATACTAAATAAGTCAATACGACAGAATTTTTTCTAAATATCAGAAACCTCCATGGTGACACATCATTCACATCGCTATCACCGTTATCATTTTTTGCTGATACAGATGAAGTTGAAGGTCTCATTAAAAGAACTTCATCATCCACTATACAATCTTCTGGAGCAGAAGGATCTGCGAATAATAATTTTGGGCCATACATTTCGATGGAATGCGATGTTTTCATGAGCTAAAATTTTACAAAACTGAACAGAACAAAATGAAAAGTCCAAAAAACCGGGTGCTATTAGACAGGTAAATTTCGAACTTTCATTAATGAAATATTCTGTCAAAGTCCTTTTAAAGAAAAAAAAAACTCACTTTTGTAGGTCTTTCGAACATCCGCAGGTCTTCTACTTTTCCTGCCATAGCTGCTACTGTTTCGTCATCTTCCTCCTGTTTAGGACTCTATAAAATTTCATTAAGATCAAAGATTAAACTCATGTGAATATTGGAATGTTATAAATTTTGTACAAACTATTCATATATATACAACAAAAGTAATCTATCATAATAAAAAATATATCAAAGAATTGCATTTGGGCGGAATGTTTTTGACGGCCACCAAATTCTTGTTCTTGATGAAGAGTTGATGTTAGCCCCGAAAAGACGAGAGAATCGTAAGATTTTATTGCGTGAATAATCTGGGAAAAACCGCCTAAAAAAGGCAAATTATGGTTACTCGAAACAAACATTTCTACAACCATTTATATTCAAAATATAAAGAATTAGTTAAAATTAGTATTACGAAAACATTTATAAAACATTACCTCGGATCGATTTTATCAAGTTCAGGATTCTGCAAAATCCCGGCCAAAGGAGCATCATCACGTTCAGAGGGCGGTATAAATGGTTCATCATTGCACTCTGAATTAATGAAAAAAAAAAAAAAAAAAAAAGAAAAAATGCCAATATGTCAATGGGAAAATAACACAAATGTAAATCTTAAGGCTTGTTCTACATACCAGGAATAACTGAATTATAATCGTCATCTGAAAAATCATCATGTTCATCATCTGCATCATTCGTCTGATCCACCAAATTCGAATGACGAACGTACCATGCTACAAATAAGACATTTTAGAAAAAAAAGCGCAGCTTTATATTGCAATACAATAGAAGAAGGTAAGATATTTGATAGAATTAATTTGAAACTTAATCAATTAAATGAAAGAATGTCAAGGATAATAAGAACTTCATCTGATATTTTAAATTAATTCTCATCAAACGGAATTTTCTACTTTTTAAATATAACGAAAACCAATGAATTCGTTTAAAATAATAAAACTCATTCGGAAATTTCGTTAGAGAAAAGCTCACGGGATAACGTAGCAAAACTTACGCTCATTGATAGCACACGGATGATTTCGATAGAATTCTTCAGTTTCCGCATTAGGTGAACTGAAATTAGTATCACGACTTTCATCTTCACAATCTTCGTCGCTCACAACTGTTTTCAAGCTCTCCTCCTCTGTAATTTCTTAATTGCAGTGTCATCATCTCAATAAACTAAAGTTCAAAAATAATTGAAAATGATATAGCATAAAAACGTGTTTAAAAAATATCTTGACATAATTATTAATCAATATTACTGACAATTTAAAGATAAAGCAAGAAATTAACATATATTTTAAGATCACTTGGTCTGAGAAAGCGAATATTTTCAAGCGGAATGATTTTCATTCAATTATTCAGAAAAAAATCTAACATCAACAAACTTAGTCCCAAATCGAACTGCAGTTCCTTAATAAATCTATTCTCTCTTTTGTGATCCAGTAAAAAGTTCAGTGATAACGACTTAATAAATCTATTCTTCCTTTGTTCAGTCCAGCCAAAAGTTCAAAGGCAATTTAGCCCTTCACACATGAACATATACATACAACATAGAGACATACCCACATATACACTCCAAAAACTTCAATCTGGACATAGAATATGGAAGATCAAAAATACAATAAAGGTTATACCATTAAAATGTGAAGGACTAGGTTCTCGGGTAGAACTCCGAGATGAATTGTTGTCTGCATCCTTCATCGCCCTTTATATTTATGACATGAATGCAATAAATATAATGGAAGAATATCTGAAAACAAAAATAGACCGTATCTTGTTGAAATTAAGCAATGACCACAAAGAGACAATACTATAAGGTCAATCATTCCGGCTAGGATATTTTCTTCAATAATAATTCGAAATAGCTCCACTTAATCTACTTAGACTAACTTATCACTCAGCCCATCTCTTCCAAATAGAGATCTAAAGAGCATCATTTTCATCATTTCCCTGCTTAGAATTAGTAAAGATTAACAGTATCGATATCTATCCTATTTCCCAAACTGTAATGATTACAGTTACCACTTAACATCTTGTTAAGTTAATAAAATAAAAAACAAAATTCAGCTGTGTAATACAAGAGTAGCTGTAGTTATGTACATCTTTTCTAATTTGTATGATCAGTTAAGATATAAATAGGGTCTCTTTGACCAGATACTGTGATCCAAATAAAATTTTAGCAGCATAACTTCATGAGAAAACGAAAGAATCTCCTCATTTACGCTGAAGCCTCCAAACAAGCCACTCTAAACTCGCAGGTCACAAAAATATCAAAAAAGAGGAAAAAAAAACAGCTCACTGATCTAATGGAGCCCATTATGACACCGTTGTGAAATTTTGTCATCCGAAAAGGTTTTAATTAGAACAGGAAGATTTGAAGATTTCTTGGCAATTTTAACACCCAGCTTTTCTTCAACAAATATAATAGTCTAACATCAGCAAAGTACTTTCTATTTAGAGAATGAATGCTACTTTCTCTGACACTATCATACGCCTCGAGCCAACTGTGAAGAAATGAAATAATATACCACTAAGCAAATGGAACCAGAGCGTTCCTATGTCCGTGTCGATATTTCTTTCTGATCGTGACAAAATTGTAAGGGTGAATTCGGCTTTTCAGTTCTCACAGGTTTCTTCAATTTTCTTATTTCACTCATTGGAAAACGAACCTCAAATCTGGGTAATTAAACCTTTATTACAAAAAATTTGATAATACAACAATAGACATAATCATTACAATATCGGTCATGTCAGCAAACAATTTTAATGATAATTTCATAACCTAAAGAAAAGAGAGACCAAACTAAACCCGACATATTCAACCATACGACATCGTGATTGCACATTCTTTGAAATGGTCTTTTCCTAAAGACCCTCTTCTTATTTATAAAGGGAGGTTTCTGATAAAGTTTTGATCTACAAGAAAGCGTCTTTGTTGGCGCGTGATCCATACTACAAAATACAACAAAGGTTACAAGGCTCTTTGATCTAAAAACAAAGAAATAATTCCATACATCGAACAAGAGTTACAAATCATTTGATTTAAGAACAAAGAAATCATTTATTCTCTGGTATTCCTCGCGATTTCAGCGACAATCCAATTATCCAAAACAGAACGCAAATTTTTTGCTGTATATTAAAAAGGAAGGAGAAAGATGGCATGCTGATATCCTCAGGTAGAGATCATTCAATAAGTATTTTCTCTTCAGTCTTATAGATATTTTTCGATGTTATCTTTTACATGGTAGTACACCGGACATGACTTTTATTCTCTTATAAGGATCTGTCTATTATTTTTCTTGTTTCACGTTTAAGTTAATAAAATCCATCCTTCATTTCAGTATGAAATATTTCACTTCACATCCAAATATTCGCTTGAAATTCACGGGAGTTCGTATGGAAATATATTTTACGACTGCACAACTTTGATGTAGTGCTTACTGATCAATTTTCAGATAATCTCTGAATGTAGAACTTTTTTAGTATTATCTCGTAAGACAGGAAAGACATATCTGTTGCAATAGTACATACAACAAGTCTTAAAGGAATACTTTATTGCTAGTTCCGTCTACTACGAGCAAACATCATCATTTGGCTTTTTTCTTTTAAAAAATAAAGCAAATACAATTCAAAGAGAAAGCAAATACAATCTTATGGACAATCACAACAATTTTTGGAGTAAAGATACTAAACAGTGTATTGAGTTTCTCAAAAAACAAAGCAAAAATTTTGAACACCGTTTTATAATTAGTGGCGACTGAGGAGCCAGCTGGAGATTTGTTTAGACTTCAAGAAAGGATATCATAATAATCGGTGGCAGAATTTTCAGCACCTATGCAATTCAGTAGAAAAATAATAGCATAAGTACACCAAAAAATGTTGTTATGCATTTATTTTCTAAGAATAGAATGTTTACGTTTTTGATGAAAGTATTTTAAAATTGATACTGCTATTTTTGAAATACTGTGTGACAGTTACATCGATGATATTTAGCAGTAGAAATAACAAGAAGCTTAAGATAATATAACAATGATAAGAAAGCAGGAAGGAAAAATATTGATGCTTGAGATGTCGAATAAATGACAATATATATATTGAGAAATATAGCGAAACAGCTGAAATAATAATTAAATTATAAATAGAATTAGGTCAGAAGCAATTGACTGATTAAAATGTTGTTCATCGAGATCTGATGACAAACGTACATTACATTTCAAGGGATCGCACACGTATACACCACTTACGTGACATGCATACATATATAAATAGATTTGCGGATTGAATAATTCCCCCTCATACATCATAAAATGCAAAAATTAAGCATAAATAGAGAAATATCTGATACATTTGGAAAAAGAAATTTGATTAGAAAAGGAAACAGAAGGACTAAGCATCAAAGGGCAGCGATAATAGTATGAATGATATAACGATGATTTCATAACTGTGATACAATTCTGATATTAAATGAATAACAATAACAATAATGGCAAAAGAACGCCAAAGATTCTTTCCTATTCACTTTTGAAAATTCAAAAGCTTATGAACTGTTTCCGGAAATTTTCAAAATAGCCATTTTAACGCTCGTCGTACTACCTCTGGCATTAATGACCATTCAAATGAGATCGTTTTATCATCTTTTGACTTCACTGTTGCCTAAAATTATGCAGAATCAGAATCTAAATGTTCAAAAAAAATTGGAACGAATATCAAAGCAAAAATAAATGGGAAAAATAAGTGAATAAAAAGTAAATAAAAGGAACAAATATGAAAAATTCGAAGAACATATAAAGAAAATAAATATGAAAAAATTAAAAAATAGAAATGATTGAAAAGAAAATAAATAAAAAAGCATGATTAGCCCGTGATTGTTCGATAAAAATGTTATTTATTTCTTCAACTGAGAGTAATCATTCAGTGTCGATTTCTTTTTATTTTATAATAAAATTAAAAGTAGGTAATTCGAGACAGTTGGACTTAATGTAACCTTATTTTCAATATCATTCAAAATACGTATTCAAAGAATTTAGGTCGTTAATGTTAATTGCAAGATTATGACTGATTTCGATCATTCTTGCATCCTTTAAAAATTCCGCATTAAATAGTCCATATTAATGACTTAATTTTCTTAAAAGTTGTATAATTTATGGTTGTTATATTCGCGCCCACTGACATCGAGAAAAGATATAATTTTATTTTCTTCTATGCTGATTTTTCAAAAATCACTTTTAATTTGCACCAAATATACTTGGTTGCTTAATTTTTTATCAAAATTATCCACAGGAATTTCTTTTCTTGCAGTTCTAATTACTGGAATATATAAAGTAAATATTTTTCGCATATTAAGTATGTCTTCAATCTTAGAAAATGGCAAATAAGACTCACGATTTAGACATCCAAAGATTTTAAGACATAAATTTTCTACTTAAGAATTCCTTAAAATTTAAGAACGAACAGTCACTGACCTTATATTTAACTATTTTGTCGTTAGTTGATGCATTTTTTTCAACACCAAAACCACTTGCATTGTACCGATTTGCATAGAGGTATTGACCCAACATTGCTGCGATTCGATCGAAACTATTCGCAACATTGATACACGTTTTTGAATCTGCTGGATCACGCATCATACCATGTGGACATGCACAATAAAAGTCTCCAGGAATGTTCACACAACCATGTGAACAGCCGCCATTTTGTTGCTGGCATTCATTTACATCTTAAAATGCGTTAATGCTATATATCAAAACAGAGAAATGAGCATAATATTATCTTCAAGAATAGTAGATTTTAAAATCTTAAATTTCTACGAGCAAAACTGCTAACAATAATCTAATAAAGAGAAGTTCTGTAATTTGCAAAATGACGATCCAAATGGATCAATTTTAACCAATTTCATCTAAAATCTATGCCTCTATTTCATTGCAGTGGTCTTACAAACATTTTCATGCTTTATTAAAAATTAATGTGAAGAAGGGAATCCGAAGACTGTTTACTATCACAAATGCTAAGCCTTGTGTAATTGTCAAATAATAAGTTTTATTTGCTGGACAGAACTGCTAACCGTAGCACTGCCCATGATTGAAGAAGTATCCACTTGGACATTGTCCATCTTTCGAAGGCATACTACAAGAACATTCACTATCTACAGCCGATGGAAGAGTAGCTACTGGACGAAACGGATCTATCGACGTTCCGCATATTGGTTTTATTAAAGCTTCTCCGTTATTTGCACATATACACTGACATTCTTTTATTGGCTCGCTATGTTGATCTGGCAGTGGTTTAGTATCTTAAATTTGCGAATTAAAGCTAAACTAAATAAATCTTTTTACTAAAATTATTTAGTCATGAGCTCGATCTCTGACATAATGAAAATGATAAAATCTAATAAAACTCAGTGTTTTAGTTCATCTCAGAGCGCCATTTTCGCATACCAAAAATGGCCCACTTGGAGCACACATTCAATGTCTATGCTTCATTCAAGCAAGCAACACGTCATACTCACTGAAAGTTTGAGAATAGATTGAACACGTTCCGTCCCACAATTCCTCTAATCATTCGCTGCTTTACCGAATATAACTGCTTTATTACGTACTATCTAACACTAATACTATAAAATCTAATATTGTTAGCTCCACTGTTATCTAATTTCACAATAATTCACCACTATCGAGTCGTATAGTTTCACATTCGTTCAGATTAAGCGGGATAGATTTGTTAGCGGACCGCTGCAATGTCTCAACACAAACAGTATAACTGTTGTCGGTTGGTAAACCATCAATTTTTCTTCCAAAACTATCACGACAGCTTGCATTCAATTTTTGCCAATATTCTTTCCGCAATGACAAATCTGGGGAGTACCAAATGATGTAATCCTAAACAATAAATTCGAGTTTGGTTAAAAGTTCCCTTCGTTCCTATAAAACGGTTCAGACAAAAGTTAAGAAGAATATGAATTTTTAGATCGGAGTACGTATAAATTCAATTTAATAAAATAGAAAAAAAGAACGATACTGATATGCAATTTTCGGTTCTTTTTCGTAGAATTATACAGGCAATATCGTAAAAATACTATGTATTAATTATGTAGATTAATTGCTATCAAAAAATTAAATACTAGTATTTAATGATAACTGACTGATTTGTTATTTGTACTACAAGTCCATGAAACGCGTAGCGAATTTGGACTCAAAGGTATAACTTTAACATTGGTCGCGTCATTCATTGATATTTTTGCTATAAAAGATTGATTACAATATTCAAAAAGTTCCGTTACAAATCATTTTAGATAAGAATACTTTTCAATTTCTTGCTTTGCAAAAAAAAAAAAAAAAAAAAAAAAAAGAAAAAAGAAAGAAACCGAAATATGTGAATTTCTAGGACACAATTTAGGAAATCAAAATATAAGCATAATTTTTGCTTGTTTGGAGTTCTGTTGAAATAAAATTATGGAAAAAACTGAAAAAGCCTCCATATCGATAATTGAGGAATAGGATGACTTAGTTATCAGAAAATTAATGATCTTTTGAAATTAGATCACAGCAATTAATTGGTAGTATTAAACATTAATTAGTACGAGTCTTTCGAATTGGTGGTCGAGTCATGCGCGTTGATTTAGCTTTTCTCATTACTGGTGCAGAAACATAACTGCAAAAAGCATGAGCGATCCAGCTATGAAATAATTCATTTCCAATCGACCAATCAGAGAAGTGAATCACCCTGTAAATTTAATTTTCTTCTATGAAAATCCGACATCCTCAAAATCACTAAGGCAAAGCAAATAAGAGGCCTAATATATCTATATATTGGATCAGTAATTTTTTTTAATTGCAAGCGAAAGTGTTAGTTCATGAAATACAAGTGAAAAATGAGAAGTTGACTAAATAATGGAAGAAAAGTGTGAAACAAACCTGGTGGGACTTCCCAACGATAATTCTTTCAAGAGTTCGCTAGATGGAGCCCTTATCGAAATTGTAACCACGCCTTGCCCATACTGATCACTTGCATATTCCGCGGATTGTATCGCGTCATCACTAGAACGAAAGATGGAAAGAAGAGGGAATCAGATACATTTTCATCAGTCAATTTTCCTTATTTTCACATCATTCGATAAAGGAAAAGTTTCATCTGTAATACGAATAATACCTGCTTGTACCATCCGCACTGATGATCAGAATTATTTGGATAACACCTCTCACAGCATGCTCCTTAGCTAGCAACACGGTTTCATCAATACCTCGGCCAAGTTTAGGAGAAATTTCATCACCTCTGTTAAATTTGTAAAGGTTATCTAATAGAGAGAATATATTACTGAAGTTGTAAAATTTTTGCATCAAACAATGAATAGACCGTTGAAACGCCACTTTACATAAAATTTTCATTTAATTTAAAGTTAAGATCTTGATTTTGTAGGAATGTATAGATTTTTTGATAAAACTTGCTTTTTTTGTATCACTTTGGCGAAAACTTCATCTACCACATCAACGCCGAAATTCGCTATTTTCAAACTGGTGCCATCGCTGTCAACGCCTATTAAATTTAACTGCATAAGTCCGCTTTCTGGTGTAAACCACATTTTCAAAAAGTTAGCAACATGATTCAATACTAGTCGGAAATCCTGAAAAATGTCTTTATAATAACCACTGGCGTTTTGCGGAAAACAACAGAGTGGAAAAGAAGGAAGAAATATAAATAAAGGAATGTGGAAATTTTCAGGAGAAAGTTACATAACCATGAAAACTGGAAACATTTTAAAAGAAGGCTTACAAAGAAGCTTGTAGAGAAGGACTGATTGGGGAACTATCTTACTTTCTCAGGCGATCTGGCGGTATTATCAATGATGATCGAAAGCTGATATGGGCGTAAGAAACCGTCTTTGCAAAGTGGTATAGGAGCGAAATGTCTGGTTGTTGCTTTCCATTGTTGCAGTTTCAAGCGAGATAGTTTATCGTTCCTAATAGGCAGAATTTTAAAAAAATCCGTAATTTAACCGAATTGATCAAAGCAAAGAATCAACGAGTGATTAATAATATGTAAAATGAAATTGAGTTTAGATAAATAAATTAACTATTGATACTGCTATCATTGCCAGTGTCTTGGTTTAATAACATAAATTTGTTGCCATCAGTGGCTGCGTTGGTATAATTCGATTAAAAAAATCAACTTCTCTGCACAACTCACTTGTATTTTAATTCAGCGAAAGAAGTATCACGTTTCGTAGTTCGATGTGGAGTCTCCTGTGGTGGCCAAATAGTAGCAGTGGCTATGTTGGTACTACCACAAAGTGCTTGTCCAATTTGCAACAATTCTGATTGTTGTAATTTATTTGTACCAGGAATCGATATTACTCGTTGCCGATTATATTCATCACCCGTCAAACGATTTAGCATCATTTGAGCTTCTTGGGATGTGTTCATGACCAGCACAAAGATGCTTACATTCAGATGCTTACGAAGATTGTTTGCTGCGAGAGCTACATTACCACTAAAAAGTATGGGTTTTTTTTAAATAAAGACTATATACGGTATCGACAGTTCGAAACAGAGATTTTTCGATTAACAAAACGCAATTGAGAGGCGACATGTCAGATATGATGTTGCTGCTGCGAGTAAATAGCAAAATCGAATCAATCTCGTACATAACACTTTGTTTGAAATTGCTATCGTAATTTATGTTGCAATTGCCATATGAATGAAAAAATCAGTTAAGCGTCAAGCAAATATTAATTACTTTCATCTAATATTTTACTGCGAAAAGTTTGCTACACTAATTAACACACTAACCGATTAGAACCACTCGTTACTAAAACTAGAATCTTTGGAGCTCCATCCCGGCTGTGTCGTTGGAATTGTTCTCGAGCAGCACGAAGACCTCTTAGAATGATCGGCATACCACCAAGTTGTTCAGTGTTTGATATATCTGCCAAAAGTTGCACTTTATTTTCGTAATAACCAAGTGGAACGGGAACTGATGCCTTATCACTGCAAATAATCAAACGAAAAATAACAAAACTAAACTTCTGTGATAATGTCTACCTGACTGATGTCTTACTGCACAGAATTAAGCTTTAAATTCCAAGTTTATGACATCCAACCATAAACTTGGAATTTGAATTCCTGGATTGCTTGCAAAAAATTAATCGCCAAATGTCTATTTCGTTAAGTGTCAACAATTTCGAAATAAATATCTAAATAATATGCATGTGCAGAAATTTAATCGTAAACTATGATTAAATTATACATTCAGAAATCTTTACATACATGAATAAAAAAAAACAATGCAATTTTAAAAATTAATGCACATTCTTCTCGATAAATATTGTTGGAAAATGATTCAAATTGGAAAAAAGAAGAAGTTGCATTAAACGAAGAGATATTTCTTTTCTGGAACGATTAAGATAGTGAATTTTTTTTTTGAATTTGTCTTCCTCAATTATATTGAAAATCTAATACCTATATTCGATGAAACCAACGCGAACAATATCTGGTGACAAATCGAATATCTCATCAATCAACATACTGATACTTTCTTTCAAATTAGCGTATTCTTCAAATGTTACACTATCGGATGAATCCAAAACAAATATTATATCTGCCTTAAACTAATATCTTTAAGAAGAGGGGATTACAGGCAAACAAAAGATAGATTATAATAGTTATAAGGAACTTTTTCTTTCTTATAAGGCAAATAAATTTGAAATTTAGAATGTTTCGATTTCTAAGCGGAAAAGTTTTCACCTGAAAATCGACTCGACTGCAAATGCGTGCAGGAGTTGTAACTTGCACTTCGATTTTTCTTGTCGGCCATGTACCATCTCTGCTTGTTTTATCTTGTCTTTGTGGCAGTAGCTGAAAAGATGATTAACAACAAGCATTCAACTGACAGCACTTAAATATTTAAAAAGTCCGACTTTATCAAAATCTTTAAGAAGCTCATAAAAGCAACTATTATTGTTTTATTGCTCATTAAAATCACGAAAAAAAGGAGAGCTATACAACAATATTGATATTTTGATGTGTATGCTGTTAATCAAATGTATGTGTCATCAGTATGGCTATTCAAAAAAGATAAAGACTTGCAGGCTCGAATACATTATGGATCGAAAAAAAAAAAAAAAAACCAAAAATAGGATTGAACGAATATTTTAAGAATATCACTAACCTTACAGAGTTCATCCAGAAAAGGATCCAGAATCTCTGCACTAGCTTTATGCCATCCATCAATAGTAATAATTCGGTGTGAATTCGATTCACCAACAATGGCCAAATTTTGCGTGTTGTTACCCTGATTCCCGACATCTACCAGGAATACGTAAGCTTTCGCATCTTCTCGTAACAGACGAGCATTCTCTTTCAAGTTATCCCTTTAAAACTGCCAAATTAGTTTAAAATTATAAAAATGCAAGTTTCTATTATTGAAATCAATCTTTATGCATTATTCGATTCTTTTAAACAACTGAAATAAATCTTCTTTACGTTTTTTCTGCCATCCAAAACTAGATCCGAATCCGTACACCTAAATGTGAATAAATTTTCTAGCTTCTGGAAAATCGGAGAGCGTTACAACGGAAATAATATTAATAAAAGGATAAAAGTAACGATTAAAAATGATAAAATCATAAATTAAAAACTAATATATATAAAAGTAATATCAAAATACGTATTAATACCTAGACTGCCCATTTGAAAATATAATTACGATGCGAGGAATATCCTTGGATCCGGAAATAAGAAATTCTCCAGCAGCATCAAGCAAAGCTTGACCAAGATGAGCTTCTCCACGCATACGCCTGGTCTCACTAATCTTTGATAAAAGCTCAGTCTGGCTATCGTAATCACCTAGTGATACTGGGACCTCGACCTGAAATTATGCAATCTGACAGTCGAATCACGCGGAACGTCTTTATAGTTTTTTATAGCCTAATTATTTTGTAAGAATGTATGAAAACATACAAAAATGCCGGAGTTTTCAAGATTTTATATGTTTAAAAAGTGAATTAACCAACCTTATCACCGTATTTCATTATACCAACACGAACATAATTACGCTGCAGATTGAAATAATTAATTAAGAAGTTCGTGATAAAATTTTTCATAATTCGATAATCAACAACCCTAACACTGCTCGATGCATCCAAGATCAGCAACATATCAACATTTGAACTGATTACACAAACAGATGATGGATTGATCCAAGTGCTGAAACCAGCAAATTTAAATTATTTTATTCTCAAAAATTGAGACTGATTGATAATTCGTTTTAACACGACGCGCACATTTTATGAACATCAGATGCTTATGTAGCACACAGTAATAAAACAATTAGCAACCCATATTTCTTATCCGCAATCGCACAGTAAAAGATCAGTTCGTTCTATGAATTCTACAGTCTTGCTGCTTTTCATTACTGACCAACTTTATCAAATAAAATTTCAATCTAATAAAAATTTATTGTAAACTATAAGTGATGATATCTAGCTCACCCGGTGGTCGTTTCCAAACTCCATCTGTAGTTTCCATGTTCATCTTCTGGAGATGATCTGCCAAACCCATCAAGAGATTCACTTCTGCCATTTAATTGTACCTCACGATCTGGTTCTGTTCGTAATAGATGATCATCGTCGCCAGCATTAACAAAGGATGGCTTTTTTTTCTGGGATTCATATGGATAAAGATATCTGCCATCATTAGTTTTCCGCAGTGGTGTACCATCAGCAGATATTATAGGACGACCGTTTTCATCAATATGAACCAAACTATGACCATTGTCATCAAGATAAGTACCATTTTTATCAACGGATAATGGACGACCATCCGGAAACAAAATCAATGGCAAGGAACTAGAAGTTGCTGATACAAATCTATCCGAAATCGTCTTCAAATTTTGACCCGTAAAAATTGACTGATCGTACCTATGAAGTATACGTCTACTACTACCAATATCAGGATATAAATAATTTTTGGCTCCATTTGTTGGCACTATATGACCTTCGCCATCGATGGATAGTCCAGATTCGTCAGTTGGAATTGGTCTTTCGAAACTGTCAACTTTTGTACCTTCGTCATTCGTTGATAAAAATTTACCGTCAGAATCTACGACGGGATACACAGAATGGCCTATTTTATCAGTTGATAGTTTGTTCCTTTCTCTGTCAGTGATGCCAAACACATATCTACCAAACTCATCGATTTGAAGGGAAAAATCATTCAAGCCAACGGGTTTACCATATTCATCGATACGTATCGGCAATCTTCTTGATTCCAAGATCATGCTGGTTCTCTCATTTATTGGCTGTCGTTGGCCATGAGAATCTATTTCAGTGTATACTGGCCTACTATTTTCGATAGATGAAAGAAGTCGTTTATCTGGTCCAGTGGCTGGATAGACGTGAAGACCGTTAGTACTCATAGTAGACAAAATATTTTTGTTATTGTTACTTGGATAAATTTTGGAAATATCAGTAATTCCGACGGATCCCTCACCACGTGAATCAAGATAGTGTGCGGATTGATCAGTTGATAATAATTTGCCATCCTGCTTGATAGTAGAATGCAATGGTTTTTTTTCTTTGCCAAACATAAAAATTCTATCTTCATCTATCAATAGCTGCGAATCATCATTGTTACTAGTTTGTTCGAAATCACTCATTGATGTTGACTTGCCATTAGGCGTGATTAAGTTTTTCCGGCTGTCAGTAGATAACGATCGACTACCCATCGCTGTAATAGGTAACTTCTTCTGCGCATCTGGTGATAGAAGCATTTTATCTGGCTCGAATGCCGGATAAATGTAGAATCCCTGATCATCTGTCGGAATCACCGTTTCTAACATAATTGTTTGCCTAGTAGAATAAATTGGTCCGTCCAGCTTCTTTGTCGAAAAAATTTTTCTATCTTGTCCAATACTGCCATAAATATATCTGCCATACTTATCCATTGGTAAAACTTTACCATCCGGACTCAAAGGCTTGCCAGTATCATCATTAGATATCGGCATTCCCAATGAATTCAATAATGTTCCAGAACTATCAGTTGATAACGGGTTTCGATCAGTTTCGGAATACTTGATCTGACTATTTTTATCAGCTGACAAAGTTTTTTTAGTCTGACTTTCTAATAGGAATTTGCCACTGGAATCTGTCGTGAGTGATAATCCGTCGATGTCAACCAATCTTCCGTATTTATCCACTGGAGTAGCTTTTCCACTAAGATCAGAACTACCAGTTAGCAAAGATTTTCTCTTTGAACCAATAATATCTCTATCTACTGATAATACTTTCCCTATTTCCTCTTCAGCCAATAGGAACCACCCATTAATGTCGGTTGGAAGTACTGATCCATTTGATCCAATCGGTTTTCCGCCTTCATCTGTTGGTATCAATTTCCCACTACTGTCGATGGCTCTTCCAGTTCTATCTGTTGGCAAAGGTTGCCCGTCAGATCCCTTAACCGAATATATTGGCCGCTTGTTCACATCTGTTGGTAATGGAGTACCGCTGATTCCAAATGCAGGATACATGTAGCGACTTTGATCATCTTTTGATAAGGGCCTACCATCTGGATCGATTGGGGTGCGAACATTGTCATGGAGAATAAACCTCCCAAATGAATTAGTCTGAGTACCAGAACTATCAGTGGGAAGTAGTTGATCATCCGGGCTAACGACCGAATGAAGAAAGTAACCATTTTCATCACTTGACAAAGATTTGCCAGTCATTTCTGATTCTGAAGAAGTCATTGAAACGGAAGCCACACTCTCATCCCCAGATTTCATCTTATCCTTCAACTCACCTGAAATGAAAATGACATATTATATAACAAATAGTTACAAAGCAAAAATCGGCCGTTACTTTCAAGCTTATCATTTTTCACCTCAATCATTTTTGTTTTTTCTATTAAGAACATTTACATAAAAGGCTTCCTCTGTCTGGAATAAAAAAACTTAGGAAATCGGAAGGATCGGTATCCATTTGATAAATATGTTCAAAAGCTACGAAACGAAGCAATAATAATAACTTGAATTCGAATATCATGAGATTACGGAGCGTGAGAGAAAGTTATAATTTCCGTGTTGATCAGAATCAACGGTTCTTATTTAAAATCACGGTCTGAACATCCATTAATCAATTTTTAAAACTAATACATTGAAGTATTATTTGGAATTACTAATTATTCTTAGGGTTTGGATTGTTTGATGCGATAGTGATGCAAGTAAGAGGATATCAACTACATTAACAATCTTAATGATCAGTTGATTGAGATAAGCTAACCATCAGGCTTCCTAGATTGTGCCAGATGACTTTTTATCAACATTAAGCACATATCACTTTGTAGTTTTTTGATTTCTTTATCCCTTTCCAATCGATACCATTGATCTGGTCCAAGTGATAGGATTGAAACAGTTTCATTCACTTTCAAGTGATTAGCAATTACTTGAGCATCTTTGCTGAAAATTCAAATTTATTTTAAATTTCAGTTTCAAAGAATTACTAAAAGAAAGATAGATGATATATATGTGTACTAATCACGCATGGATGTTTTACATCATGCATGCAAATAAATCATAAACATTTTTTTTGACGATGATGATGATGCCAGTATTGCTAATTGAAAAAATGTAAAATAATTTTCATAATGGCGATTCCGATAGCTATTAAAATGGCATCAATATTTGTAATTTTGAGAGAGAAATTAATTCTTCTGATGTTGAAAATGAATGCTATCTGTCGAGAGATTGCGACAAAAATTTCAAAAAAAAGAATGAATTAAAATCGAAAAAGAAAGACATTGGATAATAGTATAGAAATAAAGTTATCAAAAATAAACCTAAGTGGAGTGTTAAAGATATGCACGATTAATTCTCCACTGTAATTGTTATACTTTTCACGGAAAAGTTGAAGCGCAGTTCTAAATGCGTGTTCATCGCCGGATGCTGTGTCACCGACAACTGGCAAACTAAGAATGGATTCTTTTAAGTCGTCATAGCTCTGGTAATTTCCTATATCCAGGTTAACATCCACTGTAGTTCCATAGGAAACCATGCCAACTTTAGCAATGCGCCAATTAATATTTTTTTTGATAAAATTTAACAAAGAAAGCTTAAGTTTATTAAGCACCATTCTTGTAGCATTTGAAGATTCTACCATGAAAATAATGTTCGCAGTTTCTTCAACTTTATTACATCTTGAGGTTTCTGCCAGAAGTTCTGATTCCTGTAAAACAATTCTATTTGGCAAGTAATCAGACATGTACCGTCCACGATCATCGACTAGCATCAAGGAACCATCTTGACCAATGGATTGTTTCGAACTATCTGTAGATACTACACTACCATCTGCATAAATCGAGTCACCATATTTATTAGTAGGTAAAGGTTTTCCGAACAAATCAACGACAGTTGCTTTTCGTTCTTTTTGTATCTGATCTGATCTTGTCTCAGCAACAACTGGCTTGCCGCTTTGATCCATTTCGATTGGTAATGATCTATTTTGATTGCTGATAAAAATTCCAGTTTCATGTGGCTCACCAATTGGACCCTTGAAATAGATTCGATTGTATCCACCTGATAATAGCATTTGATCACTTAGACTGTAAAGTGGTCTTCTATGGAAATTGGTATCAGTCGCAGAAGTTAGTGATAAACTTTTTTTTGCAGTTGATAACAATTTGTTGTCTGTCCTTAAAATATCCGAAGCATCCTTTGGGATATTATCCGGATCGATAACTGGGTACAAAAACGATCTAGTAGAATCGGTTGTATGAGCTATTTTTCTTGTCCTCTTTGCCATCATGATATTATCATCGCTGTTAAATGGATGAGACGATCGCTGGTAATCAGTATATCTTCTCGGAATAATTCGTACACTTGTTGGTACTACTAGAACACGACCAAGTTCATCAGTTGGTAGCGAAGAACTTCTGTACGCTTTTTTTAGTGGAATGGAAATTCTTCCCAGCGAGCATTCCTTTTCGATCATCTTAGCAATAGAATCAGCTCGCAGTTGTTCCCAAGAATCTATTAAAATGTAGGATTTCGTCCAGTCCTTAATTTCTTCTTCAAATTCTCTAATGCCAATTACAAGCATTGGGATATTGTTGTCGTTCAAGCGATTCTTCGGATATCTAAAATATTGAATAACTTTTTCTTTATTTTTTTCTTTGTAATAAAGTGAGAGAGTGACATTAAGGAAAATCTTAAGCAATGCTTTGCAAAAAATTTGAACTCGTAATATACGGAAAACATGAAATGAGAATGAAACTTACATGTCTTGTCCATCAGTTATCATTATCATCAGCTTGCCAGCATTATCACGGCCAAAAGATATGAACTGTTGTTTGGCAGCACTGATTCCAACATTTAGTCTTGGATGTTCTTTCATATGGTCAATTTTAATTCCACCCAATTCTTCTAAGAATTCCATTTTCTCATTGTAACCACCCAAAGTAATTGGTATCTCAGCAGCTCCACTATACTTGATCACCGCAAATTGTGTCATATCTGGTGCAAGATCGAAGTGTTCATTCACTAGATTCTGAATTACCCTTTTTATATGTTCGAAACTGTCAGGACTCAGAGTTTCCACATTAATCACCACTGCAATATCCATAACGCCCATATGCGTATCACATTGCTTTCTTCCACTGCCATAGATAGCATTTCCTTCCGAATCTATTGGCAACATCACACCGTCTTCGTCCAGCGGTCGTCCAATACTATTAGTCGGGATCGGATCTCCTCTAATATCAAGCGCTAATCCTTCGTCGCTTGTTGGCAAAAGTTTGCCATCAGGTCCAATAACCGGGTAAATTGGCCGTTGTCCTCGATCTGTCGGATATGGTTCTCCATCTGGCTTAACTACCGTATAGATGTGTCTACCATATTCATCTGTTGGCAGGATCCTATCATCAGGCTCTGATAACCGTATCTTTTCATCTTCTTCTTCTTTGGCAATTAATTGATCGTCCTCGTCAACTGGTAACAATTTACCTTCGATTTGGTAAATATCTTCCATGCTTTTTCCTGTTGATATTATAGGTTTTTGTCGTAGAGTATCAAAGATATAATAACCTATATCAGTAGTAGGTAACACTACTCCATCTGCAGATACTGGTTTTCCGTCTTCATTCTCAGCAATTGGATGCCCTTCATGATCTAAGAAATTACCATCCTCATCAGTTGGCATTAATTGATTTTTTTCATCTAAAATCTGATATGATTTCGTTTGCGTTGGAAATTTCATCCTCATACCACGTTCGTCGGTAGGTAGTACCACACCTTGTTCATCCATTGGCACTTCCGTGGTAATTATCGAATCATCTTTTCTCATATAGAAACCATTTGTGTCAGTTGGTAATGGACGTCCGAAATCATCACTAGGATATTTTGTTTTATCTCGATACACATAGTTACCAGAATCGTCAGTAGGAAGTGGTTCACCATCTGGTCCGATCAATCTACCAGTATCGTCTTGTTGAAGAGGATAATTCGGTGCTAGCAAATATCGACCAAGTTCATCAGTTGGTAACGGTCTACCTCTGTCATCAACAACATTAATAATCATTTTTTTCGTAGAATCTATTCTAGCAACTTCACTGTAGACAAATCGTCCTTCATTATCTGTTGGAAGAGGTTTACCATCTAGTCCTACTGGTTTTCCAAATTTGTTTGTTGGCAGTAGTTCACCATCTGGCCCAATAATAGCACCACTTGAATCTGTAGCAAGGAGTTGCCCATTTGGACCAATTATGGGATATAATGCTCGACCGGTTTTATCTGTAGGCAGCATTTTTCCCATAACATCCAAATCCGGGAAAATGTAATTTCCTCTTGAATCTGTTGGCAGAACATTACCATCAGGATCAACAGGAAGATAATACTCATTGAGTTCTACCGGAATACCATTTCTGGTGATATACGCACCACTATCATCTTTATTTAAAGGTTTACCATCCGTATCCACGATCGGGTAGACAATTTGACCGTATCTATTTGTTGCAAACGTTGACGACGATGCCTCAGGTGGCAAATATATGACTCGACCTTCTTCATCAGTAGGCAGTGGTGATGCATCCGGTCCAACAGGTTTTCCGGCAGCGTTCGTCGATAGTGGACTACCGTCTAATCCGACGATCAAACCACTCTCTGTGGTTGGTAACAGTTCTCCGTCTGGTCCAATCACTGGATAAACTGGTCTGCCATGAGAATCAGTTGGCAAAGTTGAACCGTCAGGTAGTTTTATCGGATATATAATGTTATTATAAATGTCTGTTGGCATTGGTTTTCCTTCTTCATCCAAGGGCCATCCATTCTGATCTGTCGCCAATACTTTTCCATCAGGTCCGAATATTGAACCATTACTACTGGTCGGCAAAGGTACTCCTTCTGGTCCTATAACTGGCCAACCAGGTACTACTACCGATGCTGTTGACGCAGCTTTTGTAAGATAATGCAGATTTCCCTCAACATCAGTTGGTAACGGTTTACCGTAATTATCCACGGGCATACCAGCAGCATTTGTCGATATTGGTTTACCTTCCTCATCGACAGGACGACCTTCCTTATTTGTCGGTAAAGGTACTTTATCCGGTCCTATAATTGAGTAAATCGGTTTTCCATTTTGGTCTGTAGGCAGTGGTTTCGCTATATATATTATATTTCCATCGCGATCTTTCGGCAAAGGCTTGCCCTCTATATCAACAAGATTTCCGCTTTCATCTGTCGGAATCGGTCTACCTTGAGGATCCAAAACACCACCATCAATATCTACTGATAGATAATTGCCGTCGGGTCCAATCACCTTATATATCCGCCTACCCAACCTATCTGTGGGGTATGCTTCGAAAGCTGATTCCTGATATATTACCTTTCCGCTTGCATCTGTGGGCAGTGGAACGCCTTTTTTGTCTACAGGTACACCATCAGCATTGGTTGGTATAACATTGCCATTTTTGTCAACAACTGCTCCATCTTCATTGGTCGGTAGCAGTTCTTGGTTCGCTCCAATTACTGGATATACTCGTCGACCATTCGAATCTGTTGGCAATGATTCAATATCTAGTCCAATTCCAGTCATCATATCTGTTGGAGCGTCGGATACAACTACAGCATCAATGTTTTCAGTTGGTAGCAGTTCGCTATCAGGTTCAATTACAGAATATGTCAACTGATCAGATTCATCAACTGACAAGGGTTTCTGGACTTTCCCATATACTAGATTGCCATTAGAATCAGTAGGCAATGGTTTCCCACGGTCGTCAATTGGAACTCCTGCTGCATTGGTTGGCAGAGGTTTCCCTTCATCATCAACTGCTAATCCTTTATCATTTGTTGGCAATACTTGTCCATATGAATCTATCACTGAGTAAATAGGCAGTCCATTGCTGTCGGTAGGAAGTAATTCGGCGTCGAGACCTTTGAATGGATATATAAAATTTCCGGAACGATCAGTTGGTAACGGTTCACCACGGTTATTGATCGGTTTGCCTTCACCATCGACAGAAATCGGATGCCCATCAGGCCCAATCACTCTACCCGATTCATCGGTTGGCAATAATTCACCATTTGGTCCAATGATTGCATTTATCGGTAAGCCCCTCTGATCAGTAGGCCTTACCGGAATACCGAAAATGAAGTTTCCTTTCGCATCTTTCGGTAGAGATTTCCCATATTCATCAACAGGTAAGCCAACTTCATTGGTTGGTATCGGGTATCCATCAAAATCAACAATTGCACCATCTTCATTAGTGGATAAAGGCTCACCATGAGGATCGACAACAGGGTATACAATTTTTCCAGATTTATCTGTAGGTGGTAATTCGACATCCAGACCAGTTGCCGGATATATAAAATTGCCATATTTATCTCTTGGGAGAGGTTCACCTCGGCGATTGGTTGGTACACCAGCAGAATTTACAGGTACAATATTTCCATCAGGTCCAATGATGTCGCCATCAGCCGTTGTAGGTAATGGTTGGCCATCAGGTCCCGTAACTGGATAAACAGGTTTCCCACTTCT
>JAOVVO010000664.1:0-45422 GCA_028564675.1 Onchocerca lupi | reverse complement strand
ACTTTCTTGAAATTTTCAGCATCATTATTATTATTATTATTATTATTATTATTATTATTATTATTATTATTATTATTATTATTATTATTATTATTATTATTATTATTATTATTACTATTATTAATTATTATTATTATTAATTATTACTATTATTAATTATTATAAAAAATAGTAAAAATTATAAAAATTAAAGATTATTATTATCATTATTGCTACCATTTTTATCAGTGTTGTTATTTATTTTATTATCATTATTTTGAGAACATTTTTGTTTAAATTGAGAAAATAATGCTTTCAAAAATCTCGATTATTATCATCATTATCATTAATTGAAAATCGTTTTTCAAATTTCGTTGCTGGAATTCATTACACGATCTTCTTCTCCTTCTTCTTTCTTTTTTCAATGCAATTTTGCCATTCATTGTAGAATAATAAATCGGAAAATATTTTTAGCATGTCAAACGATTGATAGAACAAAATGGAAGGAAAAGGTTAGTTGGAATGAATTGCTCCAAACATTCTTCCTTCCAAACAAAGAAAAAGTAATTGAAAATAAATCTTTTCAATAAAAATGTTATTCTATGAATGAACTTTATTCCATTTCTTTCCATTTCATTTAGCGTAAAAAATTATTGTCATAACCATTATTATTATTATTATTCGTTTCTTTAGCTTACATTTTGAAATAATTTTTCAAAATTTCTATAATATTAAATCATTAATGACATAATTTTTGCCCAAATTTATAATTGAAAATTTATCGAAATTTTGATGAAATTATTTGTTTTATAAAAAATAAAACCGAAAAAAATACAGCCAAGCATATGCCATTTAAGCTAAAATAAATATAACAAACGGCACAAATAGGCAATACAAGGATAATAAACGAAGTAAAATAAACAAATATTATTCAGCAGTTCGCTTTGAAAAGTTCAAAAAAAATTTTATTTTAAATAATCAAAAAATTCTTCTAAATATTATTATCATCTTCAAAAATTATTCTTTTCAAACTATTCTTTAACTTTCATATCGAATATTTTTAGGACTAATTGATTTATTATTAATTGGTCAAGTTTGACATTTTAATGAACTTGTTAAACTGGTCTTTTTTTCTCTTGAACCTGTTTTAATCTCTTATCTTTATTCACATCAATCATTATTTTTTGTTCTTTCAACAAAAAGTGTATTTGTTCTTGTATGAAAAATAATTCCACATTATGGAAAATTTTTGGCTTTTGCATTGCAAAAATTTCATTTAATCGATTTTAAAGATGAAAAAATAAAATGATAATTTAAACTTTTTTAGAATATCTCTTGATTTAAATTTGATTAAAAAATGAATAATTTGAATTGATTTTAAGAACAGGAAGGAAAAAGAAGGGAAAAAAGAGAAGCGTAGAATTTTTTTTAATATAATTATTAAGAAGGTAAAATCGCTGTAAATGATTCAAATCAGTAAAGTAATAATAAGACACTCAATTAATTAAAATTAAAGTAATCAATGACTTAATCAACAAATCATATAACTATGGTAATTCATATACTTTTCGATTTTTAATTATAACTTATTAATAAAATAATTATTATGTTTTAACACATAAAAAACTCCAAACGAATCGATAATTTGCATGCTTTAACATATCAAAAATGAATCACTCAGTGATTTCTATCTTTCGACAAACGATAGGTTTAAATAAAAACTAAATATTTTGCTATTCTTTTTTTATTGCTATGAAAAAAAAAAAAAAAAAAAAAAACAATTTATTGTTTTCTATGCAATTCTAAATTTCATTGTTTATTCGGCAATCGTAATATCATGTGAAAATTGTAGTAGCAATAACTTTTTTCTTTTTTTTTTCAAAATTCTTTTGATTACAATCAGTTTTCCATATTTCATTGTCGCATTTGGTAAAATTAACTAGATTCAGTTTTCGTTCTAATATGACCTTGCATTTTGTCCCACTAATTTTGCTCTAATTTTGTCTTCTTTATCTTACAGTCTTCTTTTTTCTTCTTTTTCTGATATTTTAAATCTTTAATAAATCATCTATGCAACAATTTAAATTTGATTTAATAAATCATTTTTTGTAAAAAAACAAAATTTGAATTTAAATAAGAGAAAAACAAAACAAAATTTTTTTTCACAATTTTTATCAAAATATTATTATATGGACGAATGATTTTGATTTAAATCTCTTTTTTTTATTGTCCTTTAAATAGACTATTATATTTCATTTAAAAAAATCTCCTTCTTTAATCTCATTTTCGTTTAATTGTTCGATTATTTCAGATGTAATACGAATGGTATATATTCAACGATTTTTCAAACAAATCTTTTTTATCAGTATTTTAACATTATTTTATCACTGCCTTATTATCATTTCATTACTGTTCCATTAATATGATTATTAATATTATCATTATTGCTATTTTTAATACCATTACTATCACTATTAATATTATTATCACTATTATTTATTATTTTATCATTTTTTTCTTGATTTTTTTTTTAATGCTAATCTTTTATTACCGTTTGCATTGTTTTTTCAACAATGGCAACATAAATGAATTGTTGTATTTATGACTTTTGGAAAGTATTAAAATTATTGTTTATATTGCAAAATAATTTTTTTCCCAAGAAATTACCCTTATTTTCTTTAATCGTAATTTCTCAGCAATTTTATTTAAGCGAAATTTACAATTCGATTAATTTAATGGTTACTTAAATAATTACTAATAACAGTGAAAGAATTATCAATCGATCAACTAGTTATCACTTATTCCCCAGATATCGTTCAATATGGAATATATCATATAACATATTGATAAATTATGTGAAATTGAATACCTTAAATTATATCATTTGATCGCTCCTTCTTCAATCACTGATAATATCAAATATCATAGAAGTATTTATTTCCTTTCGATTTTCCTAAAATAATTACTATTATATTCTATAAATGATTACTTGATAATAATAATTGTAAAAATAAATATATGATAAAGAAATGATAAAAATGTGGTGATGATAGATATATTTGATAGTTTCTCATAAGTAAATAAATAATGATTTTATAATTGAAGTTAGCAATAAATTAAATAATTATATATGCAATGATTAGTCTTTAGATTATGTCTGAAAATAAAACATTTGAAATAAATATTTGAAGAAAAGAATGTAAATGATAGTAAAGTTAAGTTTTTCCTTTTTTTCTTATCTTCTCTCTTTTTCTACTTTCATTTTTATACTTCTAAATTCTAATTTATAATTTTGAAATAATGAATTTGACATTTTTTCCAATTCATATAATTTAAAAATAATGTTAATGTAAATAGCATAAATGTCAAATTTCTTATTTGCAAAAAAAAAAATGACCCGAAAAATGAATTTTTAAATTCATTAATAAATATAAATTCGCAAAATTCTGCATGGTATCTATTTATATAAAATAAAAAAGGAAGAAAAAAAAAAGAAAATTTTACATTTTCAATATTTCAATGCTACTATTATTATTTCTGTTGTTATTATACTATTATTACTATTATTATTAATACTATTATTATTACTATTATTTTTTTTATTATTACTGCTGGAAAATAATAAAATTTCATTAAGGGCTAGTATTAAATTTTCGTGACGAATGTCGATTCACATTTTTAGATATCAAATTTTGTAATAATGTATATTTATTAGGTCAGAAAATGATAATAGAAGAAAGAAGGAAAAAAGTGGAAGAAAGAAAGAAAAGGAAAGGAAAATTATTTTTAATTTGAAAATTGCAGAATTTTGAAAATTTTTAAAAAAAGTTTTCCTTTTATCATAATTTTTCCGAATTTTTTTTTTTGTCAATATACTCTCATTTTCCATTTTCGTGGATTTCTTTTGGAATAATTTTATTCTTATTATCATTATTATTATTACCATCATTACTGTTGTTATTATTATTATTGTTGAGTAACACAATTATGGAGAGCACAAAGTATATAAATTATTAGTAAATTAAAATTATTGAAACGAATCTTATGGTTGAAAAAAATGTTAGGGCAAATTCCACAAATTTCTCTGATTTGTTTAAATAGTTCCTAAAATAGATTATTCGTCAATAATTTTAAATTTGATTTGATTTCTTATTTTAAAATTTAACATTTCTCAATATATAGTTTTCATTTGTTACTCTTTCTTTCTTTTATTTTATTTTTAAAATATGTTCATTTTTCAGCATTCGATATCATTTGATGAAGATAAGAAATATATTTTAATTTTTGTACCATTCAAAATTTAAACAGTTTTATCTTATTGAATTGAAAATTCCTCGTTTTTTTGATTACAAATTTATCAGAGCTCTACAGAAAAAAAGGAGTCAAAATTTTGCACTATAAATATCATCATGAGTATTAATCCAATTTGCCAAGAAAATTCAGATTTCAATTTCTAAATTAAGACATTACTCGAATTCTAATTAATGAAATACATCTGGATTGATGAATCAAAAAAGACAAACATAAATATGGAAGATTATATTATTATTAAGGATAGTATAGATCAATTTTTTTCTTTCCATTCTTGAATATTTTAGATCAAAACACTCAAACATTGATTCCAATCTAAGATACCAAAGAACTGGTTGAGAAATTTTCCTCATTAACTATGTATTTGACCTTTTTTTTCACATATTCTAGTTGACCTTTTATAATTGCTCTATTGTTATTTTGATTCATTATGACTATCTCTGCAAAATATTTTCGCCAGAAATACATGATCTTGATTATTTCAAATCTTTTCACAATTATCATCAGGAACAAGTGAATAATTATCATTTCTTTCTCATGCAATTATTGACTTCTAACTTTAAATACCAGCTTAATGCTTCATATGCTTAATATCACTATTATCAGATTATTATTATCATTATTATTATTTTTTATTATCAATAATTATTGCTATAATGCATCTCTTCATTTATTATCGTTTGTTATTTTCTTATCTAATTTTGTCCTTTCCTTTCCTCTTCTCTTTTTTTTTTTTTTTTTAAGTTTGATTTGAAACAAAATGATAAGCCAAAAAATCTTCGGTTATAAATTCAAAAAAAAAAAAAAAAACTAAAACTAAAACAAAGTTCTAATCTTTTTTCTTTTTCTCTCTTCCTTTTTTTTTTTTGATATCATTTGATTAGTTTATCTTTTTAAAAAATAATACTCTGGAAATATTATAGCCCTTATTTCCCTTGTTTTTACTACGAGAATTAAATACTTGTATATTTAATAGTTCCAAAAAAAAAAAAAATCCCAAAAAATATTTACTTTTTACTTGCTTTGCCTTTTTTATATTTTTTACCTTCTTTCTTTGCAATTTATTCGAAGTTTATATTTTTTGTGTTTTTGTTGAAAATATACAATTTTCTTGCAGCCGTATATTATAATAGAACAAAAAAAAAAAAAAAAAAAAACTGAAGGATTGAAATCAAAAATTTCATAGCTAAAGAATTTCGATCTTAATTTAATATTATACTAATCTTATTTCTTTATATTTTTCACCAAATTCCACTTATTCCTATCATAATTTGCAATATTATTATTATTGATAATTAATCAATTTTTTTTTTTAACAAAATATGCAAGATTTAAATTCGAATAACTCGTCAAGTAATTT
Organism: Onchocerca lupi; assembly: GCA_028564675.1. NCBI lineage: Eukaryota > Metazoa > Nematoda > Chromadorea > Rhabditida > Onchocercidae > Onchocerca > Onchocerca lupi. Next base: position 39,772 of record JAOVVO010000664.1, on the reverse strand, counting down.
TATAAAATACTTACTATGCAAAAAATGATTAAAAAGTTCTCTTTTCCTTTTTTTTTTCTTAGTAAAATCAATAATTCACATATGCTAATTTTGCTGTTCTTTTTCTTATACATCCTTTTCTAACGAATTTCTGAGAAAATAAAATAAAGTAACAAAAATACAAAGGGGAAAAGAAGGAAAAAGAAGGAGGGATAGATGAAAAATGGAGAAGGGAGGAAATAACGGTAATAATAATGATGATGATGATGATGACGATAATGGTAACAACGATAATAATGATGATGATGACGATGATTCGAAAATGTTTACCACCGATTTCAATTGGTTTTCATTCGTTTATGTGACATTCGTATGAGACTGTTCCTGTCATCAACCATTATGTCTTATGTTATCCTTAATAAGTGTATCACATTTATCGATAATTCGAATCGTGTAATTTCATTAAAATTACCAATTAAATCAATCGATTCAATTAATCTGTTCCAATTTTTACTCAAAACTTGTTAGTAAAATTTAGGATTATTTCATGCATCATTAAATGTTTGATTTTCTATTCTGATATGCGTTTTGATTGGATAAATAGATAGCTTCAAAATGATGAATCACTATTCCTTAATATAGAAATTTCAAATAATAAATCATCAGTTCGAATAGATCATTCGTGATAATCCTAGAAAGCTTAACATTTCATATTTGATATACATTTGATATTGATTATAATAAATAATCCATAAGCAATCAACTGATTACTCACTATTTATCACAATGAGTTAATGATAAATAATACGTAATACTATAATAAGTAATACGGTAACAATATCACAGTCTATGCCTTATCACAATTATCATTTGTATTATTATATTATAATAATAATACTATCATTATAAGCTATCGTCTAAATCCATATAGAATAAATGAATTAATTTGTATCAATTATTAGTTTAAAGATATGATCGTATCAGTTATAACATACAATCATTAAAAGAGTACTACTGCATTAGTTTATTTGATTCAATTAGTTTTTAAATAATTATGATATGATTTATCTTTCGCAATGATATGAATTTATAATTAAGTAAATACAGTAATTTACAATACAAGTATTCTTCATAATTTACTTATTGGTCAAATAATACACTATTTCTGACTATAAAACAAGAAATTCTTAATTATTTAAAAAAAAAATTTAATTATTTTTTTTTTGTTAAATACGTAAATATATATTACTTAATGACTTATAATTAAATACAGAGTAAAAATTATTTATTGCTCAATATATTATTATGTAATTTGGAATTAATTAATACACATTATTGTGTTATTTCATGATTTTATTCATGTTAAAATACTTTCTAGTTTTTCTATGTAAATTTTACATAATATTTATAATGACATGAATGTTTATTTACTTATTTAAATTTTTGACTTAAGAAAGTTTTAAGGGAGGGAAAAAAGGTGTGAAAGTGAGTTTGTGTTGTTGGTGTTGTACGACGACGATAACAATTACTCAAAACTGTTGTTGTAAACTATCAGAGGAGAAGGTGGGACAACGGAAGAGGATATCATCGAATCGACATCGCAAATGTCAATTTGCTGATTGTTAAAAGGGAGGAAGAAAGGTTTCGCAAGCGACGGGTTGCGTTGCGTTGCGTTGCGTTGGGTTGGGTTGGGTTGGGTTAGTCTGTGGTAGGATAAGATAGAATCGACAAACTTCAGTTATCCGAGTTTGAAATTATTTCTACAAAATAGACAGACAATTCCAAAATATATTATTATTATTATTATTATTATTGTACATTTCATAAATGATAGATTTATTTAATAATATTTCCTATTTTTGTATATTTTTATTCTTATTATATTTCGTTTTTTTTTCTTTTTGTTTTTATTAATTTTAATTATATTTTTAAAAAAAACTATGAAAATATTTCTTTATTCATATTTCATTAATTGTCCTTGCACTTAATTAATTTGTAAATTTGAAATTATTTTTAGCTGATTATACAACGAATATTCTTCATTCTATCAAAATAACGATTAAATAATTATTTGTAATTACAATCTTGTAAAATGTTACGAGATCAAATACGACAACAGTTAATAATGATTTCTATATAGAATTATTTTGGATTATTTTATATTGATTAAGTTTAAATTTGAATTTTTTCCATTTTTTTTTGCGAAAAATGTAAATTTTGATTGATATATTAAATGAAAATGTTAAGGGTTAAAGCGAATCAATTTCAATGTTTGGTGCATGAAAAGTGGAAAGCGAAAAGAAGAAAAACGAAAAATTAGACAAAATGCATAGTCGTATGTCACGTTTACGACGTTCCCTTTCACGTGGTTCGCTATTTAACGGCTTGTCGAAATCGCAATCATCATTGGTCGATTTACCAACATTGCACCAACAATCTATGCTAGTTAGGAAATTTTCCGTAAGTTTTTTTCTTTCTCATTTTTGATAAGAATTAAATTAAATTTATTTGACAACATTCCCTTTCACATGGTTCACTATTTAATGGCTTTAAATTTAAATTTAATTGATTTCTTTTGTCATTCAAATTTAAATTTAAATTTGATTTTTCTTACGTGCATCAGATTGATTTCAATCATTTTATTTTATAATTTAAATCCTATGGGAAAATTATGAAAACTTAACAACTTTATGAAAAGAGAATTTGAAAGGAGTGGAAGATGAAAAAACTAGGAATTGGAATTTCTTAATTGGATTAATTAACAAAGGCTTTGAATAATTCTAATTGTTATCTCTAATGTTAAAAGAAAATGCTTAATTATATTTTAAAATACTGCATAAATTTTGTTAGAACTTGTTTTTTCTTCCCCTTTTTCATTCCTTTTCTTTCGAAGAGAAACTGGAATGTAATTTGGAATTTTTGATATATTATTGGAAATGAATTAATTAATCACTCCAAATGATAATATGTTATTGAAATATTTCAACAAGTATTTGGTAAGAAGAACAGATTTGATCAAACTACGAAATTTTCCGATATGAAATGAATTAATATTTTGTGGATCAAAACTTTAAATATAGGTTAAGATGGTATCAGTATTTCAATGCATGACAATAAATTATATCTCAATGATTAATCCAGCAATTGGAGGAAACTATTCTGAGATATATCAGTTGTTCGATTTAAGCTAGCAAAATAAAACTGGAATTTAATTCCAATATTTTCAGGAAATTGCGAAATGCCTTTGAAAGATTATAGGAAATTTTGAAGTTTCATTTCCGCTAAATGATTGATAATAATTCAAATTTCAACTTTTATCCTCATCGTTTCTTCCTAATTCTCCTTGAATATTATTCGTTATTATAATTTATTGATACTATTGAAATAAAGAATTTTCATTTACCTTAAATAAACAATATTTATATTATTTTCTAATATTTACATTGCAAAATCTAGCTTTCTAATGTTTAAACTATTATTGAATAATTTGTTTAAGAAAAAAGAAAGAGGAATGTTTCGAAAATTTGAGAATATTAAAAAATAAAAAAATATTTTAATTAAAGCATAGTTGTAAATTAGAAAAAAAAAGTCAAATTTCCGTTTAAATATATGAATTAAATACTGGAAATATTATTAGCAAAATGGCAAAATTTTATAAATCCTCAATTTTTTGATGAAAAATTAATGCGAAGCGTAGCCGGATCCAGTTAATTCTATATAAATAAAAATGTAAACGCTCGTTTGTTCAAAAATTTCACACATATAAAAAAAAGCTCATGCCTATTCAAATGCAATGTTGTTTCAAAATTTCGAATCAATCGATGAAGAAATTCAAATGTTGTGTGAAAAAGAACAACGAACATTTACATTTTTATTTATATAGATTTGAAAATAGTATTTTAAATGAATTAATAATACTCGAATTTGAATAAAAGGAATGCTTGATATTTTTTTTTAACAATATATTTAGCCAATAAATTTGATCAATTTTTTATAATCAAAGTAATGGAAATTGATAAAATAATGTTTTGTTTGATAAAATAAAAAATTCCAATTATCTTCTCAATAATTTTTCCATACATTGAACAACATTCCAACAATGTTTTAAAATGAAATTGTTTATTTTTTTTTTTTTTTTTTTTGAAATGTATCATAAAATAATAATTTTTTCTGTTTTTGTTTGATAATTCTTTTCATTTCAGCAATAATATATACTTTTAATTTAACCCTAAATTTTTCGAAAATTAATTTGTCAAATCTTTCGATTTGTTATTAATTTATTCATTTTGCCTTTAAATTTGTTTATTTCTTATTTTTGCGCAAAAAAAAAGAAAAGAACAAATGTGACTACATCAAAGTTGTTTTCCTGTTTAGCCAATTCGAAAAAATTTTAATTAAACTTTTTACTGTTCATTGAAATATTCTTATTATTTCTCTTTCTCTTCCTTCTTTATGCGATTGATCTCATTTTAAATCCAACAGATCATTTTATCGGAATAACGAAATTAATTGAAATAAATTGAAATTTGAAATACTGAATTAAATATATATAAATATATGAATTGAGTAAACTGTAATTCATAATTGAAATTAAATATACACGAATTACACATAAATACTCGAGAATTTGTCAAGTTTTGGAGAAGACTAGCAGATTTATCCAATCTAATAAATCATTTTAACTTATCATCTTGAGCATTAAACTATCGATAGCTTAATCTAACGGATGAATCAGATCGATTGATCAGTTTATCAGCTAAAATATTTCTATATTTAATAGTATTATTAACTTTTGGAATATATATCTAAATTTTATATTAGAAAAAGGTTAATCTTTTTCTCATTCTTTTTCTATCTTCTTTTCCCTTTCTTTCTAATTTTTGCATCACTAAGTTCTAAGTTTCAATTTAAATTAAACATTTTTAATTAAATTAATTTTTAGCATTTTTTGTTTATAATTTTTTAAATAAAAATAAAATTCCTTCATTTAAAATGCAAATTTATTTTGTTTGACAACTTTGCTCATTTCAGTAATATATTTTTGAACAGTTCTTGGAAATGTTAATTTCAAATTGCTGAAAAATAAAAATACAATGAATGCTTATCAACATTTTCAATTTATCAACAATTATCTTATAGAAAAACTTCTTTTTACTTTTTTTAAAAATTTTAATGTTGGATTTTTTTCATTTTTTTTTCAAAAAATAAAATATTGAAAAAATATTTTTGTAAAATGATAAATATAATTTATATCGAGTTGCTATATGAAAAAAAAAGAAAAAAGAAAAGAAAAAGGAAAATCAACAAGATTTTATTAACCTTCAAATACATCGACGGAAAATTTTTCCATGTTGTACGACATTATCATGATTTTTTTTCTAAATTGAAATGAAATTTTTGAATATTTTTGCTTTCAAATAAATGAAATTATCTTTTTTTTTGTACCATTGTTTTCAAGAAAAAGAGAAAATTAAAATTAAACATTTGAAATCATATTTTTTTTTTCAACAACAAAAAAATTTCTTTGAAAATTGAATATTTAAAATAAATGATTTTTAATTTAGAATAATTTTAACAACAAATAAATCAATGAATAATATCTATTGATATAGCATTAAAATTTGAATTTATTACTACCAAGATGTTTAAGAAGTTCAATTAAATAGTGGAAAATTTTCAATCGTTAATGCAATTTTAAATAGTCGAAAATTCTTTGTTTTGGAATTATAAATGTAAACAAGAAAATAAGCGATTTGTATGAACATTAGTGTAAATTTATTTAAATAAAAATTACAAACTTATTTATTATTTGATATATTTGTGCTACATATTTGGATGAATTGTGGCAAAAATTAAGAAATGATTCATTAAGTCAATAGAATATTTGTTTGCTAAACGAATTCTTTGTACTAATAAGGAGGCATTAAAGTTTACTAATGATAGTAATATTGATATAATTTTATTCAAAAAAAAAAACGAGAAAAAAATTATTCTTTCAAGGACTTTCATATCTATCCTATTGAAATTGCTATAAAGAAAGCAAAAAAAAAAAGGGAAAGAATTAAATTTAATCAAAAATTTTAATCTGACTTTATAAAAGTCAATGATTATTTTGTACAATATATTTTTGTAATAGTAATATCACTGAATATATATTAGTTATAGCCGATCATTAATGTCTTTTTGGAAAAGTTTCACAAAAATTGAAATAGATAAATCGTTGTCAGATTGCTGAAATTAATCATGCTGATCCGGTTTCACAATAACGGATCCGGTTTTTTTTAATACTGATTCCATTTTTGATGATAATCTTTAGTGTTGAAAAAAGAGTTAAATGTATCGTAGTATAATAAATTGTAAAATATGAATTATGGATTTTTTTTAATACTTCCAATTCTCAATAATATTATATTTTTCGCTAATATCATTGAAACTTTGAAACTTGAAGATTTATAAAATTTCATATTCTTATATATAAATTTTATAGAATTTTAATAAAAATTTTCGATTTGGAAATTGAAAAAACAACAAAACTAGAAAAGAAAAGAAAAAACTAAAAGGTTCTGTATGAAAATTATACTTAAGAATTAGTAAAATATTTTAAAAGTTAATGATCCATTGAAAAAAGTTTTTTTCAACCAATAACCATTAAATTAAATCGTACTGACCGGTATAATTCGAATTTTTAAAATTTAAATCGATAAATTCGTAGTGGATAAAAATAAATTTTAATTATCGTCAATATGTTGATATTTATCAATTAATTAATCAATCAATACATGTAAATATCTCGATTATATTTAATGATTTTGTTTTTAAGTAAAAATATTGAATATTTGCTAACTACCATTTCGATTTCATGTCATATTCGGAAATGAAAAGGCAAAAAGTGGAGAAAAAGAAGGAAAACGAAAAAAGGAAGAAAAATGAAAAAATATTCAATAATTTGATGCCATAAATACTTTGACTAAATCTTAAAATTTATTGTAGAATGCTTTCAAAAGCTCTGTATACAATTAAATTCTATAAAATTTTTAGATTTATTGAAATTTATACGAATTAATTTTACTAAATTAAATAATAAAACTAGAAATTTCTGTCATTAATTTTTTAGCTTTACTAGTTTTGTTGGATATAATCAAGAAATTAAAAAAATTTGAAATTTACTGAGGATGGAAATTATAAAATTTTATTTTACTTTCGATGATTTTCCATTAAAAATTTTATTTCAGACGCCAACAGCATTTCCCCAATTACGACAACTTGTTCATACTAATAATGAAATATTACGAGAAATCATTTCAATTTTTGATGAAAGGTATTTTTTTCGTTAGAAAATTTTCGAAATGCTACATGAAATTTAAAATTTTATTCCATAAAAAATCCTGAAAAAGTCTAAAGAAGAAAAACTAATCGATACTTTTGAACAAAATATTTCAAACTTCAGCTTTTGTTTTTTTGATTTATATTTCAGAGCATCTTTGGATTTTACTTATTCAAAAACGATGCAAAAATTATCATCAAGATTGCATAAAGTTTCATCAAAATCACCTGGGTAATTTTTTCAATTTTAATCTAAACTTTTTTTCAAATTTTATTACAAACACCTTCGATGTATACAATTTATTTTGAGTTTATTTTTTTTGATTGCTAAGTTAGCAATCAATTAATCTTATGGATGTTATCAAAAGAGAATGATATGAGAATGATAAATCTGTACGATATGTGTGGAAATTTCCTAATATCAAAAGATTTAGATCTAAATTACTCTTTTTCATATATTATTAATGATTTTACTTGTTAATTTCAAATATTTAATTATTTGTCATACTTCTTTCCTTTATCTAAATACATTCATTCATCAGTTTTTGAATTATTTATCCTAAAATTTCATAATTTATCTAAAATATTCATTTTTTGCCAAAATTTTTTGCATATTTATTTGTTATAATCCTATAATATTTATTTATTCATTCGAAAATAATAATATTGATATCATATATATATATATATATATTTATTTATTTATTTATAATACCCTGAAATTTTTAAATTTAACAAATTTTAAAACTTAAAATTAACTCTGAAATTTTAAATTTCTTTTGAAATTTATTTAAATCACAATATTGATGAATGGTTATATTTCAATCTTGCAACGGTCATTTCGTTCATAGAATGGCGTACAATTAATTTAATGTTTGATTAAATTGAAAATTTATTAAATATATATTTAAATATTGAATAAAATAAGTTTACTGTAATAGACATATTTACACAAATTTAACAATTTAACTATCGTCTTATCAACAAATGCTGCATACGTCATGCCAAGAAGAAAGTTTCCGCTGAATGATCGGACGATGCTGATGGTTATCATTCTGGGAGGTCATTGTGCCGGGAGATTATATTCCCTCTGATAAATCTGAAATAATATTTAATTGAAACTTTAACTTTAAGCAATTAATAATTTATTACATAAATAAATCAATAAACAAAAACGAATCTTTTTTTTTTTTGAGAATTATCGATCGTGCATGGAGTTATGTTGCTGATCAATTCGATGCTCAAGCTAGTATGCACAAGTAAATTGAGATTTTATTAAAATTACTGATCAATTTTTATGATAGCTATTATTTTATTATATTATTCGAATGTATCAACAAATTCATGTTATTTGACAAATAATAATTAATGTTTGAACAAGTTCATTTTTATTTTTAAAAAAAAAAAACCAAATTTCGAATTCGATGAATTTTTTTCGTTTCTTAATTAGAGAGGATAAAAAATGGGATGGAATGATTTTTTGATCGATTATAAATTTTAAACTGGATGTTGAAATTAATCATTCATATATGAACTGGAAATATAAATTGAAAATATTAATTGGAAATATAATATTTTGCAGCAATCTTGGCTCAGCCATAATTGATGATATTGTACAACCTCTTCGAGCTATTTTTAATTCCCAACACAAGACAATTCGTGCTGTATGTAATTTACTTCAATTTTTTTATATAATATATTTAACTTCATAACTTCATAATATCAATACTTTTAAATATCGAATATTTTAGCTAAGTTTTGATTACTGTTACTATACCATATTTAATTACCATAATTTCGACTATCGTATCCCATCCAATATCCACCATATCTCATCAATTTTTTATTTATCTACCATTTTTCCAATTTTTACTATATGAATTATGTATTTATTTTGTGATTTTTGAGCAAAAATTTCTTAAAAGTCATAAATTATAGAATAGTCTTTTATTCTATAATTTTTTCTTCTCAATCCTTTTTTCTTATTTGCCCCAAAAATTACATTGCAAACAATGAATGAATCTGAAAAGTTCAAAAAATTTCTTTAAATTATCAGATAAATCATAAAATGAATTCATTAGTTTTTTTCTACTTGAAATTCTTTCCTCTTTTCTCATTTTTACTTTTTTTTAACAGTTTGTATTTCAACCTTACAGTAATCACCCAGAAATAAATTTGAAATTGATGCATGAACTTATTATATAAGATTTCCGGAATAGTTTTCATTGTAGACGGAACAATTAGCAAACCGTGAATTACGTTTTTTGACTTCAAAACGTGATGAATTATCGAAAATTAAACGTCTTTTGCATAGTTCCAGTCGTGATCTGGAGAAAATTGAACAATCTATCGATAATGATCAAATGTCAAATATCAAGGTTTTTGAATTCACTGCTCTTTAATCAGAATAACAGTAATAACTGATAATAATAAATATTATTATTATGCTATTTTAATGATAAATTGTAATAATAATAAGAATGAGAATAAGAATAAGAAAAATAGGAATAAGAATAAAGAATAAGAGTAAGAATAAGAATAAGAATAAGAATAAGGATAAAAATAAGAACAAGCTAATACTTAAATTTGTTTGTTGTCTATTATCCATCCCATTGATTTATTATCAGAAGAGGAAATCGTGGTACTGTGACTTTATCTTATCAAATTTCATCCCATCTTTCGGATTTTTTTGTTTCTAATTTTATTGCAGTTTTCACCATAAGAAAAGAAAAAAGATTATTTGATAATAATATTGATAAATAGCTGATTATCTATGAAAAATTTTTGGCTTAAATTTTCCTTTTTTTTTTTTTAATTTAAAGCAATTTTAAATTTAGTCCAAAAAAAAAAAGAAATGAACTTTTTTTTAAACTCAAGAGTAAAATTGCTAAAATTTTAACTCCTAATTAGTTACTTATCAATTATTTCTCCTGTTTTTCTTTGAGTTTTCTTCTTTTTTTTTTTTTTTTTTTTTTAGTTATCGGTAAGAAAACGGAAATTATTAGAACAAGTAATGAAACAGGAACAAGCATATATTGAAGAAACGATAGCAACCGAACGACAACGACGTTTAACGGATGGCGTACTCCGGAAAGGCGTCGAATATTTGGAACTTGTCGAAAAACAACGTTTAGCACATTGTCAAACAGCACTTGGACGATTTCAACGAAAAATTTCTCAATTAGGACCAAATTTAAATATGGTAAAAATTTTTTATATTATTAAATTTTCTTTTTAAATTGATGACTTTTTTTTCTTCAATTTTTCTTCTTCCACATTTTTCAAGTATTGCAATAATCAAATTTTTTCAATTTATAACTTTCATTTCATGCTTACTTAATGTTTAAATTATTTCTTTTTTAAAACTAAAAATAAACGAAACATTTTATCAATTAATTTTATTCCAATTAATAGTAACCTACGATGAAAAATAATCTTCACTATCTTCTTTTAATCGATTATCTTAACCTAAATTTTGTATCTATTTTAATTTCAGAATTATTTTCTTCTCCTTTTTACTTTCCATTCATCTTATTTTCCTGTATACTGCTAATTATTTCATGTAATTAATGAAATAATTTTTTTTTTTTAGATTTTAACAGAAAAAATTTTATCATACGTAAAATCTTTCAAAAAAAAAAAAAAAATTCTTTTTTTCTTAATTTATCTTAAATATTAATTGGAATATTTTGAAAGCATTTATAATGCAATCTACTATCGAAGGTCATTTCAATTAATATGAAGGTCATGCAAGCGGCTACTTTAAAAGAATTTTCTATCAAACAAAAGATTTCATCTATCATCCACTAAAATACTCCCTTTTTTGTATCCTTTTGATGAAATTTTACTATTTCATAAAAATTTTAAAAATATTGAAAGAATTGATTTTATAGATGTTTGAACGTTGCATAAATGCTTTAAATGATGCAATCAATGCGGAACCAAACGAACAAATTTCGATGTTAACGCCAATTTGTTCAACAAATCATACCATATATTTATGTGATTTTCATGTTAGTTTCTTTTTTTCCATTTTTTTAATTAATTAATAAAATTTAATTTAATTTTCTTTTAATTACAATTTTTTGTTCGTAACATGTAGTTTTTTCGTTTCTTTCAAATTTAACAGTTTGTTGTAGATACATTTTATTTTGATAGTACTGATTACACAATAATGATAATAATGCAAAATAATAATTATTTAATTACTAATATTTATACTTGCACAATTGATACGTAAATTAATAAAAAGACATAATTTTATCATCATAATATGCCTGTGATAGAATATTCAATATTTTTTTATAATCATACTAAATTAATTATAATGATAATAATCTTTATTATGATAACAAAAGCCATACAATGTTTATGTAAATATAATTAAATTGAATTAATTATAATATGCAGTTAGTATTTATATGATGATAAAATATTATAGATTATGAAAAACTAGTCTATCACATTTATTATCATCATATAAAAAACGATTACATATTATTAGAAGTTTCTATGAAAAGTTCTCGTAGCAAACCATGAAATTAAATTAGAAATTAAAGTAAATTAAGTTCCAGAATTAAATTAAATTGATATGTAATTTTTATTATTTCTAGACATTTATAATATCAGCGATGTCTATAGGATTGATTAGAAGAAAAAAATTATTGTTAGCTTAATTATCGGTTAGATTAGTAATAAAATGAATGAATGAATTGTGCTGCATAGAAGTATTACATCAGAAGCATAAATATTGAATGTTTCTTATTAATTAGAACCAAAAAATACATAAATTAATTAGTCAAATCTAATGAATGACGTAGGATTTAATTTCTTTGAATGAATATTAGAATAAATTTATCACTTGAGCAAAAAAAATCATTGTCATGGGAGCATTTCAGGCGGAAAATTTTGCTGAAGTAATAGGTGGACAGCGGCGACGCTGGACATTGGAACGAATTAATGCTGTACTTCATGAATATTTAAAGCGTACTCAATTGGAAGTAAATCCAACATTACCATCATCGGCTAATATTACAAATTGTGTAAGTTTATGTTTAATTTTATTTTCATTTTTTAATTAATAATGATTTTTTTGAAAAAGATTGAAATGAAATCTTTTTAGGAATATTTCACTAATAATCAGGAATTATTAATAAATTATCAGTTTATTATACTAATTTTTTAATAATTCATTATTGTTATATTTTCTCACGTATATTTTAAAGTGCAATATAGATTTGAATCAGTTTGAATCAATTTTAAAATTATAGTAATTTGATATAAGTAATTAAGTGGGATTTGCAATTTTTCTTTAAATTTCCTGATTTTTTATGGTAATTTGTTTTAGAAGAAATATTGAATATTGAAATGATCTGAAAAGCAATTACTATTTTTTTTTTCAAATCAAAAATAGTAAATGTAAGATCAAATGATCTACTCCGAAGTATGCGTGTTAATTTAAGTTAAATTAAATTTGAAGAAAAAAAAAGTCACATGTAAAAATTAGGTGAAACTAAATTTATCCATCCATTATATTTAGTTCATCATGTCATATATTAATTCATATTATCGATCTTATCAACTATTTATATCGATTTATTAATGTTAGCTATACATCTTAATGTAGATAAAAATTAGAGAGCAAAACAAGAATATCGACAATATAAAATTGATAAGGAATTTGATTAAAATTGATCAGATTTTTAATAATTGACTTTGCAAATTGTATAAGGGACTCAATTTTTAACAAAAAATTTATTGCTAATAATTGATTTTTTATAAGATTTTTCTCGAAATTTTGAAATCCAATGAATCTTTTAATGATTTTATTTTTTAAGAGTTATATCGAATTTTTGGAATATTTGATTTATAAAATGAATGAAGCACTGAAAAGTATCGATGGTGCACAAAACAGAGAATATCATCGATTAGCACGTTTTCAGCAAAAATTTAAGGATAAAATCGTAAATTTACTTTGATTTTTTTCATTTTTATTCATTGAAATTTGAAAAAAATAAAACGAAAGTTTTGTAAAAAAAAAAAAAAAAGAGGAAGGAAGAAAAATTGAAAATGAAATATTGTTTTCAAATATTTGAAATAATTTATTTCAAACAAATATAATTGATGAAATGTTTTTATATTAACTTCTGTTTTCTTTTTATAATATAGGGTTTGACGCAAACGGTGTTGACAATACCTTTAGATGATTTTGAAAATGGTGAAAAACCATCTGCGCCAAGTCTACCAACAACATCGAGTATGGAAGATGAAACTGAACCAGTGAGATCTTTCCTACTGTAATTGATCATTTTTTGCCATTCAATAAAAAGACAAAGTTAAATTTAACTTAGATTACTTATACGTATGATTGCATAAAATGCCATACTTTTTGTTGCAAAAAAATTACGTGAAAAAAGCAAAATTGATGAAATTTATAAAAAATTTTACCTTTTCTTATTTTTACAAATCAATTTTGAAACACATGAATGAAATAAAAATTATTGAAACACGTGAAACATTGGGATGATTCCGTCTTATATTATTTCAATTTAATAATATTAGCTTGTCTGTTAATTGTTTCCGCTTAATGAAATGACCGATATTATGAACCTGATAATAGAGATATTTAGGTAAAAAATCATTGATAATTTATTGTATTTGCGGTTACGTGAAATCCTTTATAGACTGTTAACGAAACACGTGAACCGTTAGAACAATACGCTGCTCCACGTTCAATGATATTGTGCGATGAATCACAACATATGCAAAATACGTCATCATCAACGTGTACCAGTAACAGTGAAACAATCAAGCGGATTTATCGTGTCCTGTATGATTTTACGGCTACAACAGAAGATGAATTAGATGTTCACGCAGGTGATTGCGTCTTAGTGGAAGGTAAAATTGGTAATGATTGGATGATTGGACAAATTATTTCGAATAATCAAATGTTTGATAGAAATGATATTGTGATATCTAAGATAAACAACAAAATTGGACGATTCCCAACATCATACGTAGCTTCTGCTAATAGCAGTTAACATGATATGATATGATATGATATGATATGATATATTATCAAATTTGAATATTATTTCTTTTCTTTTCTCTTTCTTACAAATCTAAAAAGCAGGTAACGCTTAATTGATCCAAGCCATCTCAATTTTTCTTTTTTCTTGATATGGCATATAAAATAGGTATCAGTAATTATTTTGGTTCAAAAAAATTTTTTTTTCTTTAAATTATAAGACCACTCAAGTTTTAATCTAATATATATAATGCTTTTATCTGTATTTTCTTAAATTTCGAATTTGAAATTTGCGATGTTTTTTTCTAAAATTATATACATAAATATGCTCCAAAATTATCTTTTTGTTTATTTGAAGTATTTATTTGTTTATTTGAAGTGTTTTATTTTTTTTTTTTTTTTTGCATTACTTTAGGCATTTTTATTCCATATTTGTTCCTATTTGGTGTGAAATCTTTTCTATAATACTTCCGAATATGTAATTGGAAAAATCAATGTTTATTGATAAAATTTGCTCAATAAAATATCCTCATTTGTTTGTTTACAAATAAATTTTCACAATTTTATAAATGAAACAGGATTGAAATTGCATTTCAGCATAGTTGAAATCGAAAAAAAATTTCTGTTTAGATATTTTTATTTCACAACATGACAGTGTTTGAACAGAAATTCAAAATCGAATATTTGAGTAATATAAAATGAACAACGAAAAATTTTATACTACTACTTTCAGCAGTGAAATTTAGTGTTCATGTTTAGTGGATTATGGTAGAAATAAGTAGATAAAGAAAAATTTTGAAAGAAAAAATCTAAAAATGAAATTAAACAATTTCTAAACATCATAGATAATGATAAATGAAAAAATAATAGGAATTAATTAATATTGTGAATATCATTCTATTATTGTACACCAAAATATCTGGGAAATCTAACAAGGCATATAAACTGTAAATATTGTTGCTAATGGTTTTCATCTAACATAAATATGCTAATGAGAACAAATGGTAATAATTAATTACCTGTTTATATATTACTATGGAGAGTTTTGTTAAATATTTTTTTCAAATATTTTATACAACCTATGCTATTTGAAATATTCCGAATTTTATTGAAAATATTTTGAAAAATTGAGCAAAAATTTAAACAGCAAAAAAAGTCTACAATTCTAATTTAAAATAGTTTTCTTTTCATTTGTAGTATTTAATTTAATTCAATTTAATTCATTTTATTTTTATGATTTATATGCTTCGTAAATTTTTCATTTAAATCATTTAAATTTTAACGATAGGTATTTTCAATCAACCAATAGTTGAAATAATGAATACAGTTTGCACATTTATTTCTTGAACATATGATCAAATGAAAATTTCCACAAAAAAAAAAAAATATTTGAAATACAAAATGAACAAAGAGAGAAAGAGAGAGAGAGGTTAAGGTTAGAAACAAATTTTTCATCATAAAGATTAGATTTTATTAGATTTAATTTCTTTGAAATAGTTTAGAAAAGACTGCAGTATTAGGCCGAAATAATATTGCGTGGCTAAGCGTAAATCTGCATGGATAAGCGTAGATATGCGTGAACATGCATAAATACAAAAAATGACTAATAATATATATTAAATATGAATGAATAATATAATTATATATAGAAATAAAAGTAAATGATAAGTGATATGATTGTGTATATGTAAATATACGTGGATGGCGTAGATTTACGTGAATATTAATAAAAGTAAAATTATATGACAAATGACATGCATTGTATAGGTGGTGTAAGTGTGAATGATATTTGCTTCATTTTAAAAGAATTTGAAAATATTGTAAAGTCTCGGAAGAATTTATTCGATCATTTCGCGATCTTTTCAGTGTAATAGTCTGAATGATAAATGTTAGTGATGATATATTTATCCATCAAATAAATATGTCTAATAGAGAAGAGTAGTAAACTAACAGCCCAAATCACTGATAGATTTGCATAAAAATAGAAAGAATTCTCTTCTTCAAAATGACTTCACATTTCACATTCAGATAAATGGCATCTTTGCATTTGCTTATAAACAATTTTGTTCATCTGATCTATTACATTCTCTTTTACAACAAACCATTCATTGAGCAATTCCAATAGCTGATATAATTCGAAAAGTTTCGTTAGTTTAATTTTTTGCATCTCTTCCGATCGCTAATTTTTTTCTTCCCAAACTACGCCACTACCAATTTTTTCTTTTGACTTCTTCATTTAAGCAATTTACAGTCAACGAACTAAAATTCTTCTTTCTTTTCTAATTTTAAATTAATCGAAATTTTAAAATAGCTTAAATTTTTGATTTTTCTTTTTTCATAAGCTTAATTGATTATGTGAGGATTTTATGCTGAATAACTTTGATTTTTTTTTTTTTAGGTATTACAGTTTATCCATTTTTTTCTTTTTTTCTTTTCTTTTTTTATTAATGGCATAATTTCGTGCTAATATTCGCAAAATCCGTGTGTAGTTTAATTCATTCGATAGTTAAAATATTTTCATTATATGGTCAAAATAAGGTTAAAAATATGATAAAAAAGTATTTATTAATATTTGCTATTGATTACTGATCAATGAGATTTTGGTGCTAAATTTTTGTAAAATTTGCTTGCATTTTGAACCGCTGTTTCGATACTGAATTATTGGCAGCTCAAATTGTTTAAATTAATAAAAATTTTAGTTATTAATAAATTTCAGAACTTTGATCAAAATCTATAATGGTTGAAAAGATGATAGAATTGTAAGTCTATTTAAAATCACATTATTATACATATATAATCTCATCTAATACCAAAAACCCTCAATAATCCAACATTTTTGCCTTCTTTTTTTGTTTCATTACTTTTCAAAAATTTATTTCTAGATCATTTTTATGATAAAAATTAGATTTAAATTTAAATTCAACATTTATTATTTTCTAGACCTGATAAGAATGAAGAAGAAGAAGATGAAGAAGAGGGAGAAGAAGGAGAAGATGAAGAAGTTGAAGAAGAAATGGAAGTTGAAGATGAGGAGGAACTTGAGGATGAGTGTGAAGAGGTAGAAGATGAAAGTGGAAATGAACAGCACGAAATTTGCAAAAAAAATGAAAATGAAATGTAAAAAGTTTTACTAATTAATTTCTAAAACTTTTTGCAATTTCATTCAAAGTTAATAGTTTTAATTAATTTTAAATGACACTTTTTACAACTTCAGTTTTTCACTTGATTATTCATTTGAAATGTTGGCAAAATTTCATTTATATTTCCAATCATAAATTATTTTATAAAATAAATTATGCCAAGTAAGTGAACTTTAAAATTAAATGACAATAATATATCTAATATAGCATATTTGTTCAATTAATGTTAAAATGAAACATTTTAAAATTTTTTTCATTCTAAAATATTCATTAATTATCGAAAAGATTTGAAAATTTTTCAAATTTAATAAATTTCTTTTTTCACTTCTTCCCTCAAAGAACACATGCATATATTTCTCAGTACCAAAATTATATATTATAAAAGATTAATATGAATAAATTTTTAAGAAATAGTAAAAGATAAATTTGAATTTTATTTTCTGATTAAACAATGAACTTTTATATTCACTATAATTCATTGATCACTGTTTATAATGATGGCAAAGTGACTGATTAGTTATAAAGCATGCGATATTTATTGATTATATAAACTATCAAAATTTTCAATCTATTAAAATGTTTATTGTAAAAAGAATAAATAAATTTCTTAGCAACTTTCCGTCATGGGAATTTTTAATTTAAAAGTTGTACAGTAAAAAGGATTGCTTGATTCTTTCAACCTGAATAAATCTGATTAAATATTAAAGGATAAAAGTTGACAAAGAATGCGAGATGACAGAAGCAACGAAGGCAGTTTTAGTGAGTAAAATTTGAATTTCTATTCTTTCGAAAAGAATTTAGAATTTTTTAGGCGAATTTTTTCTTTTTTTTTTTTTGCTTTCCTTTTTCTTTTCTCGAAATCACAGCATAGCTGTATCATGTTTTAATAGATTTTTATCATTGAAAATTTAGGCTGCGAAAAAACGTCAAGAAGAGGAATATCGTTTACAGTATGAAGCAAGGCGAAAAGAGGAACGTGAACGAGTGGAGCAAGAATTGAGAAGTTTGCGTGAAAAGCAAGAAAGACGTCGACGTGAACGTGAACAAGAAGAAAAAGAATTAGCTGAGAAGATGCGTTTAGCTGAAGAAAAGCATCGTCAAGAAGAAGTAAAATTTATTTTCAAAATATTATTTCAATAGGAATATCAAACATCTTGTCTTCCCATTCAACAGTTTCATGTTATTTATTGCCGAGAATTCACTATTATTTTTAATTTACGAATTTTTGAAAATTTTCTCAGTAAATCCATTGAAATTTAATTAGTAATAGAACACTGAAAATAGAGAAATTCAATAATCTGGTTTTCTTCGTTTTTTATTTTTTCTATTTTTTAATGATGAATATGGTTAATTGATTGATTAGTTTATAAATTGAATGACTAAATTGTTAATATGAATTATCATTGTACAATAAGCAATACGAAATTTTCACTTTTGATGCAATGAAATTTAGAAGGAATAATTATGCATATGTGATATATAAATAACTATATATATATGGATCAATTGGAAATAGCTAAATTTGGTAAAATTATGGTTTTAAATTTTTATTAATTAAATTAGGGAACGAAAAAAGAAAACAATGACATTTGAATAAATAACCATTCTGTTACCGAATCTTTTTAAGGAAATGAATTTTTATTCAAAACAGGAAAACAAGTAAATGTTTGGCTTAAATTTAAAAAAAAATAATAATATGATTATAAAAAAATTAAATTTAATAAATAAAGCTTATCTTTTTTTTTTTTTGTTTTTTTGTAATTACCATTTTCTGCGCTAAAAATATTGGTTCAGAATATCGATTTGATAATATAAATCAGCTGACAGTCATATCATATTATTTGATATTATTTCTATCATCCATGATGCTGATATCTGAGAGTTTTTTTTACTATTTCAATAAAAATGAGAAATGCTTCCTAATATTTTGATGATAATTTCCTATTTCTATTACTGTTCAAAATATGATTAATTTAAAAAGTTCAGAACTATTCCATTGTTTCGAAAAATAAATAATAATAAAATAGCCTAGTTGACGTGATTTAACCATACTAATTATTCAACAAATAAAAAAAATAAATAATAATAATTTGAATTATTTTTGTTCAAATCAAAACTTTAAAAAACTTTTTTTGAAATTTTCCTAATGCAATTATTCAATAAATTTTCATTTTTTATAATTATTATGAAGCAATAGAATAGTTTTGATTTCAAATAAAATTTGAAAATTTTTGAGGAAGAAAGCAAAGCTCGAATAGAAATGCAAAAGAGGAAACGCGAAGAAGAACGTTGCAAAAAGCAAGCAATGCTTGCGGGCTCATTGGCTGGTATTGTTTCATCAGGTAACAACTATCATGCCAACTTTGTCATTCAAAAACCGGAAAAAACAGAACGAAATGTAAGTCAAACACACGAATAAATTTTGGTTTGAGGAAAAATTATCACTAAAATTAAATTTTGAATCTATTAAAAATGGTAAAAGCTCATTAGTTATTCTATCTCCAATTATATCTTTCAATTTTGATTCCGAAAGAATGAAAATACTTTGCATTTTCTATTGAGTTTTCTTCTTATTTTTCATTTTTAAATCAATTTTTTCTTTTACACGCTTTTTATTTTAGAGAAATGATAGAGTAAGAGAAGAAAGAGAAGAAGCTAAACGTGCTTATATGGCAACAATAAATCAAAAACCGGATGTCTCCAATTTATTGATAAATGATTTAAAAATTAAAATTCAAGAATTACATTCACATATTTGCAAGTTGGAAGCACTCAAATATGATCTTGAAAAACGACATGAACGGCAACTTTACGATGTAAATATTATAATTGTAATTTCCGGATTTCCTGATAAATTTCTATTTTTTTGAATCATAACCAAATTCCAGCTGAAAGAGTTACATGAACGTGAAAAACAAATAGCACGAAATCGAGCACTTCAACGAGGACTTGACCCAAATGAAGCAGCAGCTTCACCACATCCTGTAAGTTTATACTTTTTGCATATTCGTTTTTCTTTCCTTTTCTTTTGTTGAAGTTTTTAATATAAACATAAATATTTAATAAAATCTTTTTAGTGCAATATTAGGTTTAGCCTTTTTTCTTGACCTTTCACTTTCTTGACTTTTTCATAAATCATTATTATGATATAATTTTTTTCTCAAAATTTAATAAAGTGAAATTTTACATAGATGAGATTTATATATGATTTATGTATGTGAAAATTTTGCATGAATAGAATTCATGTAAAAAAAATTGCAAAATTTTATATTGATAGATTAGAATATTTTTTTTTTTTCAATTAATATCACTCATCTTGCATTACAATAATTTCACTTTCGAATTATCACAGTTTTCATTGAATCTGCTTAATTTTCAGCCAAAAATTAATGTAGCATCCAAGTTTGACCGGCAGTTTGATCGTCGATCCTATGGAGACCGTCGAATAATATTCGAAAAAGTAATTTTTCATGGTTCATTTAATGTCTATGTTAAAGAAACAAAACATGATTAATTAAATTTTAAAAGCTAATACTCAAATTTTTGGATGGAAAAATGAATAATTTGTTGAATGAAATTTCCTTAATTCTTTGAAACATTTGTGATATAATTATATTTTGAAACATTATTTTCTCATCATAAATGTAAAAACATTTTTTGTACATGTTTTAGTCTAAATCAATGATAAACTAAGGTGCATTTAAGACTTATTTCAAATTTTTATCATCTAATATTCCAGTTTAACAGTTTTGAACATATTTATTTTCAAATTTCAAGCAAAAAGTACATCTAATCTATGTCAGTTCACTTCATTTCTTCACTCATTCCTCATTCTAACCGATATTCCTATTATAGCCTTCGGTTGAAAAACCATTACCGATCGTTCACGGTACTGCACGACCACCACCGGAATGGGGACGTACGGACAATGAAGAACTGGAACAGCTTCGAAAAATTATCGAACCACGTAAATATGTGGAAGAAATAAAATTGACAAATGTTCGACCACCCATTGAACCGATTCCATTGTCTATGCCACAAATGGATTAAAAAAAAAAAAAAAATGAATAATCGTTTTCGGCAAATTTGATTTGTCGATATGCTTATGCATTATCATTCTAAAAAGCAATAAATATTCCCTTATTCATTTTTCAAATATTAAAAAATTTCTGAAATTTACCATTAATTTCAATTATTTTAGCAAAATTTTATGATGAAATTATATTCAACAATTGTTTGCATAAATTTGTCTGCAACTTATTCGTTGTTTTTTTCTTTGATTATGATAACTTGGCTGCCTTCTAAATTTGTTCCTAATTTTAATTAACTATCTTCGATTGATTAAGAAATGATTTTATGAAGTTATCCACTTCTGTTTGACATTATTTATCTATCTATATCTGCATAAAAAAAAATGTCAATATTCGTTGCTAAAAATCTTGAATCTCCGAAAGTTTTTCACCGATTGCTTCGAAATTTTGACACAACTTTGCATTCTAATGGACACATGTTTCTATATAGATACATTTTTTTTTTTAATGTCACATCTGTGATAAGTAAAGTAAATGAGCGACTGAATCTATTGACCTCGCCTGCTTTCTGTGATGAAATATGGGGTCAACCGATTATGAAGTAACATGCTGGAGGAGAAGGAGCCCCAAAGTTCTTCTATTTAAGAAGTTAGAACTTCGGAACTTGAGTCAGTTTTAATTCCACAGTTTGACAGTAGCAGGAATTTAGGTTCAAGTTCAAGCTTAGTCACAAGTCAATTTTAAGAGCAATTAGGGTAAAATCGATTTGCTTTAATTCGTCCAAATAATGCCTCGCAGATGATCAAACTTAGTCGCCGTGTTCGCATAGTGGAAAAAAATTTCATCATTTTTACCCGAAAAGATAGGAAAAAGTGGAGAAAAAAAAAGTGCCGAAATGACCATTAGTCCTTGATAGTTAAATTTTTGACGCATTGTTTGCTTGATGTTTGTCATCATTCAGGTGTTCTTGGTTTCACCGTGGATTCTTTCAAGTTAGCAGCGATTAATTGCAAATCAAACTGAGGAAGAACAGCAACAGCGAATGAACGAAGAAGACAAAGATTGGCCAAATGCGAGCTAAGCGACGGGCAGCCGCACTTAAGGATGCACAGTTGTCAGTATTTCGATCGCATTTTGCAACTTTAAACATGCTTCATTCTAAACAGAATGAACGCGATAGGCTGAAAGGCGTCAGTAAGAAACGGAAGATAGCATCAAACACGACGCTATGTTCAGCAATCACGCGATTAAAATCGCCTTGCTTTCGGTACAACCCATCTGATGATTTTAATTTGAGCTCATATGTTCTCATCTGCCCTCATCATAAGTGTGTTCCTATTGCAAGACTCTGAAATTTAATAGAGAAACAAAGACAATGCGTTGCGCCGTCGGAAAAATTAAACTGTCTCAGTTTGGGGAACCGCCAAAGCTATTGAAAACTTTACTTGCGAAATATACTGCTAAATCAAAGCATTTCATATCTATCATCAGAAAATACAACTCATGCTTCCGAACGACGTCATTCGGTATAGAAATCGTAACAACACTTTCAAAATGAAAGATCAGTTGGTCAGCGTAAATTCCCACATATGTTTTTCACGGATGATAGCAATGATGAATTGAGTGCACGTTGCAGAATTTCTATCGGCATAAGAAGGTCTTCGTTTTCCAACTGCAACAGTTTCTTCACGAAAAAAATAATTTAGTGTGTTTGCTCAAAGCGTTTGTTCAACAATTAAGCGCGTTTGCGTTTGCTCAATTGACATGATGTCATCGTACATATACAAAATTATTTTTCTCATTATTCAAACCAATTATAAGGATCGCGATTGGTTAAGTGAACAAGTTATTCTTCGGTCGAGAACAAAGACTCTACTAACTTAACAATATTATTTAATCTAACATTCAAAGCGAGACAGTTACACACAAGTCCGCCGACACATTGTGGAAGCAGATGAAGTTATCCAACAGAAATTTTCTGAACTCACTCGATCTGCCAGGAATGCCACCTAATGTACTGCAATTGAAAATCGACGTACCAATTATCATGTTGCGAAATATCAACCAATCAAAACTTTGCAGTGGCATGTGGTTTCGGTAGATATCATAAAGGGAACAATCTTGACAGGATCTTTCAATCACAGGAATGCGAGGAAAGAGGACATCGTCATCTTTCATAGGTGAAGATGTCCTCATTACTCGCATTCCTGTGATTCCAACGGATACGATTTCAATTTAAGAGGTCGCAATTCCCAATTCGATTGGCATTTGCAGTCATCATCAACAAAGCTCAGGGCCAATCTTTAAAATTCTGTTGTTTAGATCTAGGCATGGATTGCTTCTCACATGGACAATTATATGTTGCGTTTTCTAGAGTCGGCAAACCAGACAATCTCTTTATCTACGTAGACAATGGAACAAAAAAAAATATAGTATATTTACAAGCATTGTGGAATTAATATATTAGAAACGTGCGCTTTTGCTTTTCTTTCTTTTCTGTCGGCCAAAGCTGACAGATATCAAATAGCGTCATGAAAATTATTGCAAACAAGGAGTGCTAAAAGTCGAGCAGTGCGAAAAAGTTTCGAAGGATGATAAACATATTTATCGCCAAAACCCCAATTCATAGATAAACAAAGTGAGGCCAACCAATTAAGAAGCGACGTAATAGAGATCAAGTGAGGAGGAGAACCCCCAAAGAGTTTAAAAGGACAGGATTTGAAGTACAAATTCAAGTTCGGAGTTCTTACAACGATACAGCAATGGCAACAGTTCAGAGTTCAAGGCGACAAAACAATATTAACAATCCGACAATTCAATTGAGCAGTATTCATACAATCGACGAAGAATAAATCAGCGATCAATTTGACTAGATGTTCTCTGACAGTGTTTGTTACGAAAAATTATTCTTCCAGCAATCAATAAAACTTTCCCAACAGGATTCCTTTTTGTCGCACAGAACATACAAGATTTTCCAAACACTTGCTGCTGATCTAGCCGAGTCACAATAGGAAAAAGAAGCAATCCCCAATCCAACCAGATTACTCATAATAAACGTTTAATTATCCAAGTTTAAGGTTTGTTTCCAAGTGAGTAAACAACAAACTTGAAGAAACTGTGAAGAAAACTGAGAACTGAAGAAAAGGACTCAACTTATTATTTTGTCACGATCAGAAAGAAAAAAGCGACAATGCTTAAAGTGTTGGAATATGATGGAATCCTGAAAAATATTTTCAAAGAAATATTCCTCAAAATGGATAAATGAAAATTATTAAATAACAGCCAACCATCTAACAAAGTAATAGCTGCTGATGAAGAGAATCGTTTTCATGCATTCTAGCTGACCTATGATCAAATAAAATTATATAAAAACTTAAATTTTTATAATTCACATTTGAAATTTTGATCTCTTCAGGAAGATTTAGAATTAAAACTTGAAATTGTTGGCAAAAAATTAATATCTGTTTAGAATGCATCAGTTCTCGAATTGAACTGCATCTACTCCTAAATCTCAGCCATATCTATATACGTATAGTACACGATTCAAGTTACGAATCTCAATAACGTTCAAATTTGTTACGACAAATAGAACTGCAAGCAAAACAGTTGAATTGCATTAAGAAGATTTAATATTTTCATTAAATATTTCGATTTGTAGAAATCAAGTTTTCTAATTACATTGCCCATCATAAACCAAAGTTATTCAATTTTCAAAAGACATACAATTTTTTTGTAAAGATGCAATTCTTGATCTCTCAAAATGTTCTCGCTTGGATTTTACTAAGCAGTTAGTAATAATGATTCTTCATTAAGTTATATGGGAAAAATCGTAGAATAAAAGTAAGATGTGCTGTTTATTATGGATTATTCATAATGATGTTTTTCACCAATTTATCAAATCTTATGCTATCACATTTTGAAGAAAGGAAGAAATGATGAGAAGAAATAAATAAATTAATAAAGTGAAGATCAGTTTGAGTTTGAAAAAAAAAGAAGAAAGTTTGATGAAAATTAATTAAAAGTGAAAAAAAAACATTGAAAATGAAATATGAAATATCATTCAACATGAAATATTTCTTGCATATATTATAAGTAATGAAATATCATTGAAATGTATGACAATATTCAACGAGAAATACTTATTTCAAATATTATAATTGATATCATTAAAAAAGTGAAAATTTAATAAAAATTTCTTTCATATACTATTTTTCTTATTCCTTCATGGAATTTTTCGTAACATTAACGAGCAAGCTGAACACGTAACACAAGACCAACATAACCGATAATAAAAACACATAAAATGTAGAATACCATAACACCCATATTCATGTGCATATTACTCGTTTCAAAATTTAAGTTATTGATTACGGATTTTCCACTATCTTCACATATTGCTGTAAGCTAAAATTTTTGGATTTATTTAAAATTGTGTGGTTTCGTTTAACATATGGAAACGATGGCATCTTGTTATTAATTGCTTAATTATTAAACAAAATGGAATAAATAACTCTAAATGAAAAAAAGTAGAGAAAAAGAAAATAAGAAAATCATTACAAAAAGAAGTTCGATGTCAAAGATCGGATAATATCCAATGATGTTATAAGTTAAATTCTAAATTTAATGCTTAATTCATTCTTATTTATCAGTTCTTTTTTAGATGCAACCTCTCCATCTATTCTGATAATTTGATCAATATAAATAAAAATGTAAATGCTCCTTTACAAAACGTTGCAAATTCTTTATCGATTGCTTTCATATCTTGATAGAACTTTGCATTCGAACATGTTTTTCTGTAAACAGACTTGCTTTTTCTCATGTTCATGTCAGTGACAACTAAAGGTAACTGAGCAGACTGAATTTTTTAACTTGCTCTGCACCACGCCCTCATGAACGGACTGAATTTTTTGACTCCCCCCTTCATTATGTCTTCATGAGCGGACAGAATTTTTTCATCACGCCTACTTTCTGCATTGACTGTGGCTATTTCCGTTTCAAATTCTTCACCGATAAATTTATCGTAAAGCCGGCTCTCTGGTTCTGTTGTCAGATGATCAACATAAATTCACCAATTCGACAATTCACTTGAATAGTATTCTTTTCTATCAAAAAAATTTTTCTCTGTTATTCTTTCCTTTGTCAAAGACAAAGAAAGGAATAACCAGTGATTGGCTTGCCTGGATATTCTCTGATAATTGTTTGTTACGAAGAATCACTCTTCAGTCAATAAAAACTTTCTCAATAAGATTCATCTCTGTCAAGACAAAAAATCTCCTCACATCTATTGCGAACTTAGTCGAATCACAATAGCAAGAATCAGTCTCCAATTCAACCAAACTACGAATCAAATTGCAAAATATCAGTTTTTTTACCAACATTAGAAACATACGTTTTCTGTTTTCTTTTTCTCCACTTAACCAGACTGAGTTACAGCAACGAGTGTATATAAAAAGTATATAAAAACATGCACGTATTTGAATGCAACGTTGTGTCAAAAGTTAAAAGCAATAGATAAGAATTTTCGACATCTGAGATTTTGAATTAATATAGATAAGACGAGTTTAAGAACTTTCAGAGATTTAAGATTTTGAATAAATGAACACTGACATTTTTATTCATTTAGGCTAGCTAAATCAGACATGGCATGGCCAGCTCTATAGACTAGCTAGATTGGCCATGCGGAGCATGGCTAGGTCCAGCTAGTTTCTTAATAGATTCTCTTTCACTTCCCATCTAAGATCTAATTCAATTCAATCATATGCGAAAACAACAAAATACTTTAATATTACGAGAATGAGAAGGAAAGAGAGAATAAATTTTAAATAACAGAAATTTGAATAAATTTGAAATCATCACTTTACCTTTCCATCAGATAATAAACAACTAATATTGTCATAGTGAGAAAATTCGTTTATTATCAATGATTCATAACCAAAACGAAACCTAAAAACAAAAATAACTGAGATAAAATTAAATATATTTTTGGTAAATAAAAAAAATTAGTCCCATAATTTTTGATAAATTCTTAATAATACTATAATCATTATTATAATCTTTCTAATATATCGGGATATCCGGTTATTCAGTTCAATATGCTATATTAAATAGGATTTATATGCGGAATTTCCGGAAACTTTGTTTATGTCTAGCAATTTATATAACAATTCGAACAAATTTAAACTTACCAACTGAAATATTGAACCCAACGTACCGATTCAGGAATTGTTTTTATATTACTGTAAAGACCACCAGTAATAGAAAAAACAGTTAATAGCGGCCCTGATATCGATACAGCTACTGCATATGTCGGAGAAATCTGTAAATTTAAGTAACAAAAAAGTAATAACGATAAAAACAACAGTGACAATAATAATTTTAAGAATAATTATTATTATTATGAAAAAAAATTTTTGGAATTGAATAGTAAAGTTCTGCTATTTATATAACAGAAAGTTTAATAATATAATGGCAATTTTATTTATTATGTTTGAAGCAATATTTTTATCACTTTAATATATTATCAAAACAATTTGGTACAAAACGCTTAATTGTTAATCGAAAAAATTAAATTATTTATAACTTGATATAAAAAAATAGTTAAGGATCATTTATTTTGAATATATTAAATTATTCCCCAACTATCTCATAATATCATTTTGATTTCTTTTTCTTGTCATTCCCCATTATTGTAATAATTTAAGCCTAATCAAATTTTATGAAAGTCATTTTGTAAAATATTTCAACAAATATAAATAAAATTTCAATTCAAAAATGCTTTACTTACCGAGCTTAACATTATGCCAACACCACTGGCAGACCATTCAATTAATATGCAAATAATCAAAGTTGTCAGAAATGTTGTAAATGTTGGATAAAGACCAATTAAGTAATAACTAATACATACCATACAAATACCATCGATTGTAAAAATTGGCAAATATGACATTATCTACCAAACATTATCTTTATTTTTACATTTTATTTATAATATATCAAAATTAAAAAAAAAGAAAGAAAGAGATAAGATTGAAAATATTTCTGTTTAATTTCGAATATTGAACAGATAATGAAGATTATGATCAACTTCAGTTCTCATCAATCAGAGTATGCAACATTATTTTGGCAAATTTCGTGGAACTTCCGGAGAACTTAATCTTATCTACAATTCAAAAATGTTTAAAAATTATCAGTTTTATGCTACTGGTTTGATTTTGTAATTAATTATACTTTTGGGACAAAAAAGAATAAGAAAAAAAAAACTGAAATGGAAACAATAATAGCGATGAAGGATGTGATACTTTCCATTATCACTTCTGTTTTAAAAGTGCAGAAAATTTTGAAGTAATAACTCTTATAGTAGAAAATTTTGAGGTAAAAGCTCTTATATTAGAAGTGATAATAGAAAATGTTGCTGTGGTACTTTTTGTATCAGAAATGATAAAAGAAAGTGTTGAGATGATGGCTCTTATCTTAAAAGTGATAATTCTTATGTCGAAAGTGAAAATAGAAAAACTACATATAATGATAGTTTTTTATCTCGGAAATGATAATAGAAAAAATTTATAAAACAATTTAGGAACCTTTGATAAGTAATAGCATATGACAGGATATATGCCATCATGATATTCTCGTACCACTAGTGGAAAGTCAGATGGTAAGAAAGTTTGAATACCGAATACAGTTGAATATGTTAACTCGGAAATATAATAGAATAAAGCACCTTTGATATTACTAATGCCATCCTATAAAAGCAAGATTTTTTTTTTTCCAAAAAATTGAATTTCTTTCATAAATTTGTTCAAAATTAAATGGAAAACATTCGTTTTTAAAATAAGCTAACTTGATTCATTTCTGTTTGTAAATATAATGTACCCAAAAATAAACCCATTATAACTTTTTGAACAAGTCTTGCCCATAAAAATGATGGATTTCTTATATTATCCTTGAATGATCTGAAAGAAAAAAAAAAAGAGTCTAAAACACAAATTTTTTCATATAGGCTTTTCTGCATCACTTACTTACTTTTTCACGTGATCGTTTACTAAGAATATGGACAAACGTATGAAAAACTGCTAAACATAAAAAAAAGCGACGTAAAAAAAAACGGAAAAACGGATGTTAATATTATGAATATGTATGTGATGCATGTATCACACGTATGATATGGAAAAAAAATTGAAAAGAAAGAAAACAAATTTATTAAAATCATTACGATCATTGCTTACTCAATTTAGGCAGATTTCGATTGTGAGAAACATACTAATCGCATAAGGTTTATATTTGGTATTTTAAAATAGATTTAAAATTTTCTGCTCAATTTAATTGACAATTAAAAATAATAACAGGGAAATTTCTTAATAAACGATCTCAAATTAAAAATTTATCAGTTCATTGCGAGTTCATTTGAATTATTATTAATTTTTTGATATTTCAAATTTTTATTTAGAAATAATTTCATTTAATTTAGAAATAAATTCAATTTTCTTCTCTTTCTCTTTCAAATAATGGAAAATTTTTTAAAATACCTCAAAAATAAGGCATAAATAAGCGTTGGAATGGATGCCTTGTCATGTTCGAAAAGTTTTGCTTGAAATCGCTCATTGCTAAGTTCCAAATACTGACGCATTCTTACTTCATATTTAGATTTCATAAACTATAAAAAGAAAAAATTTTGATCTTCCACTTTTACATTCATCTAAAATATGAAATGGCAAAAAACTTACTTATCCTGTCAGAATTGCATAAATGGAATTCATGTATTTGAAAATTTATCAGAATAGAAATTGAAAATTTTGATTAATATTTTTATCAAATTTTACTTAAAGACTTAAATACCGCATTAATAAATTGATTGGCACGTTCTAGGCATTTTTCTTCTTCTCCCGGAATAGTAGCTAATGTTTGAATGAAAAAATCAGCTGGATTGGTATGAGCTGGAACAGGATATCCAACATCGGCATAAAATCGTACAGCTTCTGAGGGTGAACCTATACAAAATAATTATAAGATATCATTATTACGTTACTAAATATGAAAAGTTGTTTCGTTTATTCCAAATATTTTATCAAAAATTTATAAAATTTTAAATTTTAACTGGGAAGGAGCATTAAACTGAGCAGAAATATATTCTTATTTCAAATTTTTGACCATAAATTTGTAAAAAAATTTTTACCAAGAAAGGCAATTTTTCCATTAGCAAGAAAAAGTACTCGATCAAACATTTCAAATGTATCAGATGCTGGTTGATGAATTGTACAAATAATTGTTTTTCCATTTTCGGATGCCATACGTTCAAGAACCTTAAATTAGTATTAATAGTTACTTTTCATAAAAATACTCATTTTATTATTCATAATAAAATGTAAAAAAAAAAGAAAAAATGAACATAAAATTAAAGATTTTTTTTTCGTTTTTCCTTTTTTTTTTGTCTACTTTTAATTAAAATTTAATAAATAATTTTGCAAAAAAAGAAAAAAGTGAAAGAAAGAAAATTTTTATTTTTTAAAAATAAAATATTCAATAATAATAAGAATAAAATATAACAAAAAAAAAAAAAAAAATAGAATAGCAAAAGATGGAGAAAAAAGAAAAATCATTATTCAAATTCTTGCTAAATTCATTACCTTTACAATATTATATGCCATAAATGAATCAATGCCAGTTGTTGGTTCATCAGCAAATAGTAATGATGGATTTGTTAAAATTTCCGTTGCAAATGCTAAACGTTTCGCTTCACCACTTGTAATACCTCTTCCTGCGCCGGATGCGCTGCCAATACGTGAACTGACGCAATGTTCTAATTCCAAATCTGCGATTACCTTAATTAAACTTTAATTAAAAAAAAGAAAGTATACTGTAAGCAAATTCTAATTCCAAATTTATGATCATCTTCATCAAAATTCTACACTGATACATGAGTAACGTAACGTTCTAAGTCAAATTTGTGATTAACTTAATTGATAAAAAATAAGCAATGTTTTTCTAACCCAAAAGAAAAATTTAATAAATTTTGATGCATTCTTTCTAATCTATCATACTTATTATTATTATTATTTTTTTTTGTTCTCAATATTTTTGGATCCATTCTTAAAATTCATATATAACAAAACAGTAATTAAAATATCAAATTCATAAATAATAATTTTATGCAAAATTTGAAATATTATGCTATTAAATGAAAATATAATAGTAACAATCAATCAGTGAATTATTTGATAAATTATATGAAACATGTATAAGTTTTATAAAATAATAAAATTTTCATCAATAAAATATTACAAATTATTTTTATAAATAAAAAATAAAATTGCGAAATTTTTTGTTAAAAAAATAAGCAAATCACTTGTTTTACGCGTAATTCTTTTTCACGTTTTGTAAAAGATGATGGCAAACGAAGAGCTGCTTGTAAATTGATATGTTCATGAACTGTCAACGAATTAATAAATAAATTTTGTTGTTGAATGTAAGCAGAAACCTAAAAATCAACCAAATAACGAAGAATGAAATGATGCAAAATATTATTATCAATTTACTTATTTCACACTATTGATTAATTTCTTTGAAATTAGTTTTTTCTAGATTTTTAATTTATAAATAATTAAATGCAAGGTATAATAAATATCAAGCAAAAAAAAGAAAAAAAACCACTTTTGAATTGATAGAAGAAAAAAAAAAGATAAGACTAAATTATTCGAATAAGCTTATCAATATAAAACAAATTACTTTAGTAATTTTTCGACCAATTATTCGACCATTCACTTTTACAACACCACTAATTTTTAAACCTTTTAAATTTCGATGTAACAAAGCATTCAATAATGTTGTTTTCCCAGCACCACTACAACAATTTCGTTTTATTTAAAACTATCAACTAAAATGAGCATTAGAAAATATAATTTTTCAAATTTGTTTGAATTTTTTTTTTTTTTTTTAATAGATTAATCAAAATTTCAGATTATTTTAAAGAATTTTTTAAATGATTACCTTCATGTTAAATAAGAAACAAAATGGGTTAGAAAGCTTTAATAGCATTCACCTCATTTTTTCTTTCCCTTCCACATCCTTTAAGACTATTTTATTAAAAATGGTCAAAATTTGACACCTTGCACCCATCAGGGCTATTAATTGTCCTGGTTGTGCAATTCCTGCAACATCTTGTAGTAATAAACGTTTCGTTTTCTTTGCAGTAACTGATAAACCTTCCCAGGTTAAGGAAACCGGATTAACCGGTAGTAAATTGATGGCTGAATCGGTAGAAACGTTCGGATGCATCGTCAAAGTAATGTTTTAATAAAAGCAACCACTCTACGTCAATGATTGTAAAGCTATTAAATTGAAATTAATTGAAATATTTCATTTATATAGTTCGCAAGAATTTAAGATTTCAATAATTATAATTGCAGTTAAACGTGCAAGCAAGTAAGTATTTCCATAGTTGAACGTATCGATATTGCAGTTAATGTTGTCATGATGCTATTTAATACCTAAATTATAAGACAATTTATGTTACTTTAACATGGAATTTGATTAAAACTAAGAATCAACCATCAGATTTCCTTTATATGGTAACAGCTCAAAATTTCAAAATGCATAGATTGTAGCTGAATACGCTTTTATGACCTTTATAATGGTCGACTTTGACCTTATCAATCTTGAAGTAATGCCGATTCTATCAGTTTCAAATTATTTTTGCAAACTAATTGGTACATGTAATACGTGTGACCAAGAATAACTTCTTCGACCAATGCATTAAAAGAAGAAAATTTATATATTTGAACAAAAATGTACCATTTGAGCTTGATCCCTACTTCTGCTACTGATAAGCAGCGTTGATTTTTAAGCCAAAAACAATCGGCCTATTCCAGTCAAATCTGGTCATAACGAAAAAGCTTTTAACGCCTTTACCCTCTAAATTTCAAGAATTTTTTTTGATTTCCAGAATTGAAAATTTCCTCAAATTTGATATTACGCGTATGATATTACTTCATCAAATTCACAAATTGTCTAAAGCATAAGATATATTCTCAATTTTTAATCTTGGCTTCTAACATTTTCCTTATCTTCATAGTATCAGTCTGTTTGAAAAAATCATTCAGAAAAAAAGAAATAAACAATAATCAATAATAATTCTTTCCTCCGAATACTTTTTTCTTTTTGCAGTATATTTTGTTTGAACTTCTTTTTCTACCTCAACAATTTTTTTATTGTTTTTTGCTTTTATTTGTGCATATTTATTGAACAGTGAAAAATTAATGTATGATAACTTTAATATACAGAAAGAAAGAAAAAGGAAAGGAAAGCATAAGCTACAAATGTTTCAGACGTTTCCGCGGTGGATGGCTCATAATGATCGGTGGTGTTTGTTGGGTTGCCAATGCACGGAATACTTCAGCAAGTAATGGTGGATGATCACGTACCAAACAATTCCAACCATCCGATTCCATAATTTCATTCGCATGTACATTCTGAAATTTTCAAATTTATTGCTTATCAAATTGTTTGATCAGCAATGAATGAAATATAAAATGAAATGATTCGAACACTGGCATCTGTAAATTTTTTCTGAGTTATTAATTCGTAGTATAAACTAGGCGTATGGGAGATATTTCTGAATGAATAATAACATTTTTTTTTTCTTCATTTAACTCTTCTTGTATCAAGTTGCTTACTATAGAAAGTTCATAAACTACCGATTACAATCATAAAAGAAAAGAAAAAATACGAGAAATAATAAATTACAAATGTTTCTTAACATTTGAAGCACATGACACTAAATTTATTATTATGAATCACTCAGTTCATGATATATGTTATTTTGTCTATATTTAGCCTGCTTGTTGATAATTCTCTCCACAGCCTGCATTTAAGATGAAAAGAGACACTATATTAATAAATAATTCAAATGAACTGTGAAGTTGTTTACTAAAAATGTAATGTGAGTAAATAAGTGCATAAGTACAATATCGATAAAATAGACAGAACGATCATTAAAAATTCAACAGTACTGATAATGTAAATTCTTGTATTCAGTTGTGTAAATCGAAACATTATTCTTTATTTACATATGTAGAGTGAATTAGAAAATTAGAAACTTCTACTGATAATTTTCGTTATTGTTTTTTCCGCTATTGCTTTCCATTTTCTTTCACTTAAATCACAAATTTCATCTCATTTTCCCTACAAATCCATTTTACTGACATCGTTATCAAACTTACGATATAATCAATGGCCTGGTGTTTCAACTGTTCAGCACTATGTAAATCGGCAAGTATTAGTGTTTCACAGGCATTTTCATTCGTAAGATTTAAACATAATGCTTGCTCACACATAACCTGCAAAGTGTCACAATCGTAATTTTTCACCAAAAATTTTCAGAAAACCAATTTCAAACATTATTCTTGCACAGACTATCATATAACCGTACAAAGATATAAATCTCAACAAAATTTAAGTATTAATTTCTCCTATCCATAATTTTCTCTTTTTTTTCCAAACTAAAAAATTACACAATCTTTTTGAGCGGCTGAAAATATAAGAATAAAGAAAAAGTATAGCATTTCAAAAGTTCGACTTTTTCATACTTTTCCTAAATTTGCTGAAGAAATTTGCAAATAAGAATTTATTAGGCTTTACTGTAATTTAAATATGAAAATAGAAAAGTCTAATATTACTCAACTCACTATCTGAATAACAAAAAAACATTTTTTTTAAGATTTTAAGCAACTAGTCATACTAGCAGTAATATATAAATTGTTCATTTAAGTGTTTTAATTACATAGATACAGTCGTTAAAAAATTACTTTCAATCTATCTAACTGATATTTGTCAGCCGCGGCTAAAAGTGTATCAGCCATACGATCAAGATTAGGTGCTGCGCCAGTATACATAAATCGTAACATTTCTTTCATAACGTCTGGTTCAACATCATCGATGATAACACGATCCGATTGTGATTCGCTCATTTTATGTTCAAAGCACGCAGCAAATACAGGAGACCTTGTCGCTAATACTGCTTTATGTACCTGCAAAATAAGAAATACCTCTAATCTGAAAATGCAGTATAGGTATAAAATTAAATGTACTTTAATCATACATCAAGATTATTCCTAAACAAAAAATTACAGTGAGTTCATGTTTAATTTAATTCATTTCCATTCTATGTCAAATTTATATCATTGCAACAAATCCAACAAAATATATTCCCTGCAAATTAGAATGAATCATGTTATTCACAACATTTTCACTAAATTCTCAAGAATTCCAAGATCATACAGAGAAAAAATGGTTAGTATAAAATAGCATCATAAGTATGTATATGAATAAATTTATTCTCCAAATAAACATGTCCTAATCTTTAAAAGATAGATATTCCATCGTATGAAACAACTTACATGAAACTCCTTTGTACCGGTTACCAAAACGCAATCCGAGAAACAATGTTTCTCGAAAAGATTAGCCATATCATCAGATAACCGACAAGATGGTACCTTGAATTGCATAAGATTTGATTGCCCTGTTACATTAACTGTTTCCGCTACAACTGATACCTGAAAAAAGATTCTAGTCATATTTTCCTCTATCCTAAATGAATAATGAACGTTGCAAGTTTTCTGAACCATATCATAACAACAAATTTTCATTGTCACAAGTAAGCCAAAGATAGAAAAAACGCAGGGAACTAATGGGATCAACTGAAAAAAAAATAAAAACAATAATGATTTCAAATCAAATTTTAGATCTCTAGATTGAAATTCAGATACACTATTGCTGTTTATCAGTTATAAAAAAAATTCAGGTTGAATTCATTACCTCACAAAAAATACTCAGTCTGTCTTCAGGAAGGAGACCATTTGCTTCATCAAGAAGAAAATCCCGTCGAATAAATTTCTTGAATCCCCAATCCTTTCCCTGTACAAAGCGATATGCACGCTGAGATTCTGAAATTTCAACAAAATTAATAATCTCTACATAGTAACTCTGCCTCAAGTTTTCACTTGTTGCTTATCAAACTTATGTGAATCCAGACAAATTGTGAATTTCGTCTTATTCCAAAATTCCAGCATAAAATCTAATAACACGAAAACGAACCCATTGCTTTTGTTTCCTCCCTTTTAGCATTCAGTATTGAAAACTTGAATTTAGCGCGTACTTCATTTTTAGCACATTGTACAAGTAATAAGTAAAGTGACAAGTAATCTTTTGATTCCTCATCAAGTCCTGAAAATAAATGATTAAAAATGAATAAAAATCAAACTGAGCCCATATTAAAAATCAAATTTAAAAAACCCCCAAAAAAACCAATTTAGCAATTTGCATCAAGTCCTTGTGAAACATTTTAAGTATTTAAAAATCCATTACATACTTAAGTTCTAAAAAAGTTGAAGCAGGAACGTAAAATTTTATTGGATTTAAATTAAATAGAGATAAATACGCAAACTGGTCGAACACAACTATATATTATAACAGATGCTGTACCTTTCGGGTTAATCCTTAAGCACCATTTTAACTTGTCATTCGAACCAGCACTAAACGTCGAACTTTTCAACACTTCACCCATTTCTTCACGACAAAATGAAAAATTGTTAATAGTCCACATATAATTAAACTTGATTACTTTTACCTAAAAATTAAACGGCTCTATAAAAAACCATTTATGAGAAAATAAATCTTTATGCAACTCTTCATTCTTTAATATAAAAATAATTTCAAAAAGTAAACTTTCCTTACCAATAAATTTTTATTAAAGCTAATAAAAATTGTTTTATTTATACCTCAAAATAAGAGAACTTTCATCCATGTTAACATTGAGAAATCTTTTCAAAATAATCAATACGTCATTAATTCCCAATAACAGAAATATTTTAACTCATTTCTAACAATAAGAATGCTTTATTATTGCTAATCTTTTACTTTTTTTAAACAAACTTCCATTTTCTGCATTAATAATCATTTTATTATGTTTTAGTTTATCACTAATAAAGAGAAATATACTAAAGTGATTATGATACCTGTGTATGACACCAATTTTCAGCGACTGGCATATGAACATCTGTTGGTGTCGTTGAGGTTGATGATGAACCACTTGCTGATGCTGATGGACTCTGAGCTCGACTACCACTAATGGCAGCTTGACCTGGGCCACCGCTAACAGATTCATCCTGAGCCGAGCCATCCGCATCCATTGTTACGATGAAATTCGTTGATTTTCAAAATGTGTTACAGTATTACAGTATATGAAAGTCGAGTAATATGAACACCGAGACAGAACTAATATGAGAATAATGAAGGCAATAATGCCTTCAAGTCAAACTGTCACAGAGTCAGTGAGTACGAAAAATCTGAAAATTAATTTATGAAAATGTTTGCAAGAAGAATCAGATATATGAACGTTATAATACACGACGTAACGAACAAATAAAATCACAAACAATAAAAAAAAAAATAAGATTTTAAACAAATTCTAAAGAATCAAAAACATTCGAGTTCGCCAAATATAATCTTAATTTCTCCTTAGATGAGGAAAGAATTTCTTGAGGATTTTAAGGAATTATCAATAAAAATGACTTAAGTGAGGATATTTGTAGGATATCTCGAAGTACAAAGACAGAGAATTAATGAAATATAGTTCGTTTAAAGAAAAAAGAAAGGGAAAAATTTTCTTGCAGCAAATTAAATGGCAATTTCTTCATTTCTTGACAAACAAACACTATGAACGAAAACAATTAATTGATCGAAAAATTGAATAATTATTTTGTCGTGTGCAATACATTTGAAATATGGAACAGATTTGTCTGAACAGTCTAATAGATGGGTGACGAGTAAATTTCTATCATTTTTCTTTGTATTACGACTGTTTGACTTAAAAAATGTTTGATTTAAATCTGGACGAATGGTGGATACATAAAAATGATAAAATTAATTTCAAAATCAAATAAAAAACAAAAAACAAGAACACGGATAAAATTTGCAATAAATTGTGAAAATGTAATAGCAACAAATTAATTCTGTAACTTAGACTCAAAAAAAGAGAATAATTCAGGATGCCATTTCAGGAAGCCATTATTTCATTTAAAATTTTTAACAAGAACATTTCTGTCAAAACAAAAAGCTATTTTAAATTTGATGGTTTAAATCAAAAATTTTCGAAAAAATAAATTTTGAAGTTATCGATTTGTATTTCATTCATTATTTTAATAATAATAATAATAATAATAGAACGCGGTAGTAACATTTCGATTATATAACAACGTTTAGATAAACAGATATTAGAAAAAAATATATGATTTTTTTCTATTCGTGTAAATCTTATTACTTCCTGTTATAAATGTATAACTTATAATTGTGATACATGACTTATGAATAAATGAATATTTCTAATTTTCATCTAACATTTGAATTCTCATTGTCACATACACATATAACTCTTAACGTTTCGTATATATAACTTTCTGGTGGTGCAAACACGTATGATACTTTACGTTCGCATGTATGACTTTCTAATGACATAGACACGTAAAACACTTAGCATTCGTATATATTGCTTTCTATTGACGCAAATACGTATAATACTTAACGTTCGTAGGTATAACTTTTGTCATGGCGCAAATACGC
This sequence comes from Onchocerca lupi, assembly GCA_028564675.1. Lineage (NCBI taxonomy): Eukaryota > Metazoa > Nematoda > Chromadorea > Rhabditida > Onchocercidae > Onchocerca > Onchocerca lupi. Next base: position 662 of record JAOVVO010000664.1, on the reverse strand, counting down.
AAGTATAACATTCAAATTATGCTCATATATTGATTTTCCATTGGCTAACGGTAAAATAACATTCGTATTATATGATTTTCTAGTGGCGTAAAACGTATATAAGTAAAACTGTTTTGATTCATAAGGTATCATAAGATAATAGAGATGAGTAGTTTGTGGTATAGCTATAAGTTACTGGAAAATTTTTGCGGATATGGCGGAATTGGTAGACGTGCCAGGTTTAGGTCTTGGTGATCTTGTTCATGGGGGTTCAAGTCCCTCTATCCGCACTTACATAATTTAAGTTCTAAGGGACCAAAAAAAAACTTTAACTATTTTGAATAACGTAATTTATCATTAAATTTCCAAATAAAATTTTATCATATGATAAATTTTTTAATAATTTACTCAATATACTAGAAATAATTTAATGAAAAAAAAAAAAGAGAAAGATACCAATTGGCAAAATCTTTCTCAACAAAGAATAATAATAAATATGAAAAAGCTCAACGAAATTGTCGAGTCGAGAGAAATAGATATACCACTATCATCATCATCATCATCATCATCATCACCCGAATAAATAAATTATCATCTACGTGGTTTCAATGCTCACACACACACACACACACACACACACACACACACACACACACACACACACACACACACACACACACACA